>BMAV01017016.1:386664-414930 GCA_019973955.1 Trichonephila inaurata madagascariensis | reverse complement strand
CTTGCTTGCTTATCATGTGACCAAACACATACATCAATGAAACAAGTTTTGAAAACGGATAAATTAGAGAAACTGTTATTCTTTTCTTTTAATTTATTCCAAACAAAAGTGAGTATGTATGAGTAAAAATAAATGATTTTTTGCATTGGGTCATATTGACCCGAATGATATATTAGGTATAAATTGAAAAATATTCCTTCGATATACAAATAAATATAAATCCCTCTAGGAGTGCATATTTATATTGTTTGTTTATGATAAGAATGTTCATGAAAATATTCCTGTTCTATAATTTATGAATGCATAAATTTTATTTCGGGCCATATAGACCTGAACAGAACAGCAGGGTTGATAACATTTACGACCCATAGAAGGCAATCGGTTATCAAACTAAATTTAAATTTCTTTGGAGCTGCTGGTTTACATTCTCAAGTTTTGAAACTCCAAATATTTGTTTCTCAGTCATCTTTCTGGGAAATCTAGTCCCATTTTAATTGTGTAATAAAACTAGATTATTCATTAAGAGGCTCATGCCCAATATTAGTGAAGCTAATATTTTTACTGGAAAGCCACTGGTTGGATCTTTAGGTTGAATCTGACTATGACTACTTACAAATGACACACTTTCAGTTGAAAATTCTGCATTAATATTTAGTGGGACTCTTCTAGTCATTAAAACAATATCAACAATGGTAGGAGAATCAAGTTGTTCTGAATCACTTGTTCCATCTAATTTTTGCCTTTTGACAAAAACGTTGAGCTGCATTTTACTACCAGAAGCTTAATTCTTCTCTAATTACAATGATAAGCAGCAGCATGTATAAAAGCACAAGACTATTGAAAATAAGTAAAATCTCTTGTGAATCATGTCTACATGTGTTGAATTTTAGATTTTCATATTAGCAAAAGGCATGCACCTTGCAGAAATCTTTTTTTGTAAAATACAAATTCTTCATGGAATAATTTATTGATTTTTATATATGATTATTTTTTAATAGAATATCACACCAGAGAGAGAGTATATAATTAGTTATATAGAGTATATACTCACAAATATATTATTACTCATCAAAAACTCACATCATATCTGAAAATTGATTGAGATATTTCCTGATGTACTGGGTTTTTTTGCTTTTGCCTAAAATTTATTCTTTTTTCCAAAATAATTTCTTTCGGGTTTAGTTTTAAAAAAAGTTGTATTTGTCCTTTTAACATTTTTCTCCCTTTTACTTTTTGAGATTAAATTCTTCCCCCCTCCCTTTCTTTTTGATTAGTATAGACCAATGTTAGGTGTAGATTATCTTAGGAGTAATTTGTTGTAAAAATTGTTTTTTAAATTAATATACCTTATATAAAAAGTCAACAGATGTCTGTATTTAAAAATTCAATGCATATATCTGTGTAAAACTTTGTTTTTAACATGTAACCTTTTTATTAACACATTTTTCAAAATTATGCAAATGCTGCTAGGCAGACTGGGGCTGGCAACACTTTCCAAAGTGCTAGGGTGTTAATGCTCTGAGGAAATTCTATTCTGCAGCTTTGAATGCTTTCTGTCTGGGCTTAATCGCCCCCCCCCCCTCCCAATTAGGGGAAAAATGAAAGAATGCATCAAAAATTATCTTGTCTCAAAACAGCCTTTAATATTTGAAAGACAATAATGACTGTGTGTGACTGAAGAATGTACACGGCAAAAATGGCAAGTATAAATATAACATTTTCAATAACATAATAATGGCATCATCTTTACAAATATACTGTATGTTGGCTATTGCATGAGTCACCACTACTTGCTGAGGTGTTGGCCTCTCAGCCAGTGATACTAACTTGAGCTTGGAACCTGGGAGTCCGGGAATTAACGAGAAGGGAGGTGGACTGAGAACCGAGAAGCCTAGGAGCCAGTGACAGGATGGTGAAAATAGAGCAAGCGGGCGAAAAACAACTTTTGCATGGAATTACCGAATAGCGACATTTTTCTGAAAACGAAACTAGTGAACTATGGACCCTTTGGCATATCAAATGTACCGGACATTTCCCGAAAGTATCACTTTAATTAATATGTTTATGCAAGTGGTATATAAACTTTACTACAAAAGAGACTATATCTGTGGACCCTTTGTGCAGTTACTGGAATATTTTTTGATGCTTTTCATACTTAAATAAATAGTTTGATTCTGAGCTGTTTGAAGTCATTACAGCTATACTATTTATTTATCTGGTGGCAGCAAGTGGTATTTAAATGGAATAAATGCAATGCTGAAATTCACGTTTCCGAAATTTAGTGCCATTGGTCCAAAAGCTGAATAATTAGAAGGGAGATAAGCGATCCTATCTGTGAGATGAAGTTTCTTCGGGACTTTTTGTGTGTGTGATATACGAGAAAAATTGTTCCAGTCACACAAGAGTGTGGACCGAATCCAGTTTATACCAACAAAGTTAAAAGTTTGCCGAACGAAAAAAGGTGGAGCACAGCGGTAGAGCTACAAAAAGGAGAAGTTCGTAAAACGACAAGAGAGGGAATGTCGCAGCATCAACCACATAGGGAGACTCGTCGAACAACAAAGAGGTGAGTCCCTTTCTTTGAGATTATGCTCAGGGCAGTAGTTATTTATTTATTTTTATTTATTAGTTTAGTACTGTTTGGAAATCTAATTTAATTTCGTGCTCGCATTAATGAATTTTGTTTGCCAAGAGTCTAAAAGAGTTGCTATGTATGAAAGTGTTTTTTTTTATGTTAGTTTTGTTTACGGGGTCAGAATCGTAGTATTGTTTTCATTTAGGATATTGATAGATGAGTACGATTGTAGTTTAAAGCACGTATTAGCAATTTTTGCATTTTTACTTTAGACTTTTTTAACAGTAGGAATAGGATTGTATTGTTTTGGTATATGTGTGTTTTCTTCATTTATTGTAGTACTCCTGTTTAGTTTGTTTTTTGTGTGTTTTGCATTATGTCTTTCCTTTTAAAACTAAGAAAAGTTGACCTGTTAGATCTAGCGAGGGAATTAGGGGTGGAAGCCTACGGTGATCTAAGAAAAGTTGAAATTAAGGATAGAATTTTACAAAGTGAGAATTATGATATGGAAATGATTAAATCAGTGATGGAGGGAGTTTTAGAGGAAAATAAAGAAAGGGAGGGGAAAAAACGCGAAAAGCTAATCGGGGATCAAGAGTTTGAGGAGCAAAGACAAATTAGGAAATATGAGCTGGAGCGGTTATTATTGTCTAACGCTACTGATACAGTTAGTGTATCGTCTGCCCATTTAGAAGGGCAAGTGATAAATAGACTTGTTAATTTAAAAAATTTGGTGCCTAAATTTGATGCAAAAAATGCAGGTATTAATCTATTCTTTGAAATTTTCGAGAGGTAAGCCAAAAAAGAAAAAGTAGCTGAGGATAGGTAGGTTTCGCAACTCATTCCGTTGCTTGCTGTGAAATCGAATGTATTAGTGGTGAAAGAGCCGCCGTAAAGATTAGACAATTATCCTCACATTAAAAAATTACTTTTGAATAGATTTCAGCTAACTCCTGTAGCCCTTGAGATAGGTTTGAATCACATCAGCGGAGACCTGGCACTTTATGGTCATACTTAGTTTTTGATTTAAGGTCTTATTTGGAAAATTGGTTGGCCAAGATGAAAATTAAAGATTTGAGTGAGTTAAAAGAGTTAGTGACTGAGCAATTAAAAAAAGAGAGCCTCCATTGAGGTAGTGGATCACTTCATCGATTCATGGGGCGCTTTTGAAAACTCTACTGATCTAGCAGAGAAGTTAGACCTTTTCGGAGCGGTAAAAAAAATGCATAGAAAACAAAGTACAATAAAAGCAGGTGAATGTAAACAATTCAATAGGCAACCTTTTGTGAGTAACAAGGCTAATCAAATTAACGGGAAAAGTAAGCAAGTTATCGTTCGAAATACGGGATCCTTTTGAAATTATGTATATCAGGGAAATTTGCAAATTAAAAGAGTTAGTCAAAGGAAATGGGAGATACCATTCGAAAGGAAAAAACCCATTATTTGTTACTATTGCCACAAAGTTGGTCACATTAAACCCTCTTGTCCTAGACATACAAAAAGCAATTTTGAAACAGTGGCTAACTTAAAAGTAAACTCCGGGAATGAGGACCTCTTTGAAAAAATTTAAAGTTAAATTTGAAATAAATGGCGTGGAGCATGTGTGTTTGAGGGACTCCGGTTCCTCCATAGATGTGTGTGCGCAGTTGGATAAACGAAAAAGTTTAAATCCAAGGAAGGCAAGCTTTACACGAAGGCGGCAATCAAAACTAATAGCAGCTCGAGTGAACCTTACCTGTTGGGCAACTGCACAGTGGACCTCATTGAGTCAAGTGAAAAAAGTGTGCACATGATAAATGCTATATTGACTCGAAGTGCTAGTAAAACATTTCCTCTTGAGAAAGAAAATGATGCAAATTTAAACGTAGCGAACGACTTTCCAATGGAAAACGCATATCAAGTTCTCCCTACCTAAGTAGACGAAACAATAGATATCTTGGCATTTGACGGGAAAAAAGGAGTTGTGGCTAGCCAATATAGCTAGTTCCGAGCAAAATAAGTGCCCAGACCTCCAGGTATTGAGGGAAAAAGCCCAATTAGGTATAGACGAAGAATTTCAGATAATGGAAGGAAAATTAATTAGGGGTTAGTAGAACTAAAAGAGGGGACGAAATTCAGACTAGATATTGACCGGTTGAGCCACAATGAAATTGGGGGACATTTGGATGTCACAAAAGCAAAAGATAGAGTTTTGAGATATTTCTTTTGGCCAAATATTTACAGAGACATTGAGGAATTTGTCAAAACTTGTGACTCTTGTCAGCAGCTGGGCAAACCTGGCGATAAAGTAAAGGCGCCATTAAAATTAGTTCCGATTATCGCGGAAGTCTTTTCTAAAATAAACATCAGCGCAGTTGGGCCACTCCCCCTTTCCACAAAACGAAACAGATACTTGATTACGGCCATATGTGTAACCTCAAAGTATCCTGAGACTATTCCGGTGGAAAATATAACATCAGTCAGTGTGATAGACGCTCTTTTGTTAATTTTCTCAAGAGTAGGTTCCCAAAGACAGTTCAATCAGATCTCAGGACCTCATTTACTAGTGAACTGATGGTGACCTTTTTTGACAAGTTCGGAATACGGGTGGTGCATTCATCTGTCAGCCACCCGCAGAGTAACGCTGTAGAAAGAGTTCATAGAACTTTTAAATGCGTCTTAAAAGCTGTTTGCGAAACTGATAAATAGATTCAAGCGCTGCCGAAAACTTGTGGTCAAAAGGCGATTTTGTAATGGCTTTGGCCACTTCAATACAGAATAAAATGGAAGTAAATTGGATCGATCCAGGAAAAGTTTTAAATAAAATTTCGGAGACCAATTATTCCGTAGATTTACCTGGGAAAAAATATACAATTTATCATGTTAATTTTATGAAACCCTATTATCGAAGGCCGGAATCCTTAATCCTGGCAATAGAAGTTTCGGAAGATATAGAGAGGGATGCGGAAATCCCCTATGTGTTAAAACAGAGCACTATGTTTGACTACAATGAGATATGTAAAGAAAGCAACTTGCTAGACAAATTATCTCCTGATCAAATTGAAGAATTAAAAAAATGTTATTACTAAAAATAGAGAAGTGTTTCCCTCGGACCCAGGGACAACTAATTGAATCAAAATGGATATCTAATTAATTTCAGAAAAAACCCATTAAAACAAAATCATATGGCATGTCCCCTAGGCAAATTAACATCCTAAAAGATGAAATAAAATGATTATTAGACTTGGGAGTGATTGAGATAAGTCAATCTCATTTTACGTTGCCTCTCATTTTGGTTGAGAGTCCATTTTGGGATCCACGGCCATGTGTAGATTATCATCGCTTAAATGAAGTAACATGTATAGAGTTTTTCCCTTTGCCAAACACAGAGGAAATTGTGGAAAGGGTTAGCGCCGCACCATATGTGACAGTGATGGATTTGGAGAACGGTTATTTTCAAATTCTCTTCAGGGCGAGACCTCAAAGGTACGCAGCTTTTGTCACGCCTTTTGGTACTTATATTCTGAAAAAATTATGTTCGGTTTAGTATGCATGCCTTTTTACTTTTGTAAACTAATGGCTCAGGTTTTAGAAAGATAGAATCGTTTGCTCTTCCGTACATTGATGACATAGCTATCTTTTCCCAAAATTGGAAAGACCATGTGAAGCATTTTGACCTTGTGCTAGGGAGATTAAAAGCTGCCGGTTTAAAGTAAAACCTTCGAAATGCAGATTCGGGCAGGAAGAGGTGTTATTCCTCAGTCATACCGTAGGTTCTGGGAGTAGATCTCCTAGTGATATGAAAATAAAAGCTATAAAAGATTTCCCTCCTCCTCACTACTAAAACCCAAGTGAGGTCTTTTTTAGGAATTGTTGGGTATTAAAAAGAAGAATTAAAGAAAGAAAAATTAAGAAAGAAACCATTAAGTGGGACGAAAGATGCAAGAAGGCGTTCGCGGAATTAAAAAAAGAACTTGTCTCAAAGCCTATTTTGTTTACCCCTGATTTCTCAAAGGATTTCATTTTGCAGACGGACGCAAGTGATATAGGGACAGGAGTAGTTTTGTTGCCGAAAATAAACAGTGAGAAGCACCCTATTTTATATCTCAATAAAAAAAAATTTCCAAAGGCGGGAAAAAATTATAGCTTAGTAGAAAGGGAGTTAACTGCGATTATATTCGGTTTAAAGAGACTCAAACATTATTAGAGATTTATTTTAAAAACACATCACAACCCACTAAAATACCTAAATAAAATGGGGGGGGGGGCAGCAAACCAAAACTGCAAAGATGAGCCTTAAGTTTGCAGCCATTTAATTTTGAAATTCAGCATAAACCAGGAAAACTACATGGGAATGCTAACGGATTAAGTAGGTTAGAATGACGTGTTTTCAGTTTTCTTCTTTTAAATTTTTTCTGTGTGCATGAGTGTATGTTTGTGTTGCATGTGTAAAATGAATGTGTTAAGTATCAAATCTTTGAGCCTCTTGGTATGCAAACTCCTTTAAATAATAAAAAGGTTAACCGGTAAAATTCTCGGAAATTAATGACTTAGTTTATTTTAAGTTAAACCTTTGTGTGTTTGCATTAATTATGCTGCCCTAGGATGGTCTCACTGAATGAGCGCCCACTTGCGGTGTTGCCAGTGTATTTTGGTTTTACCTCCTAGTGTCCCATGACAAGGGACACTTGAAGGAGGGAGGCAGCTGTGATGTATGTATCTTTGCTGTAATTGCTAAGTACGCCAACAAACGTAAGAAAAATTCCTCCCATTTCCCTAATATCTTGGAACAAGTTGCGTAAATGGGTGTTCAATAATTCTGACCCCTTTTCCATGGGTGGTCCGAAGTATGGAAAAGAACGCCGGTACAATGTGCTTTTCGGTTTCTCATGGATTTAACACTATTGCGTATCTGGAGAAGGGAGCTCCCACTATGCGCTGAGACAGACCCAGTGCTCTGAGGGGCCGACAGACAAGAGATCAAAGGAATAGGTGGTGAGTGACCATGGGAAACCTGGAGGTTAAAAAGGGAGAGCGAGAGAGTTTACGACAACTGTTACTTGAGAGAACCCGACGAGGCCTCTTAGCCAGCGATACCAACTTGAGCTTGGAATTACCTGGGAGTCCGTGAATTAACGAGAAGAAAGGTAGATTAAGAACCGAGAAGCATAGGAGCTGGTGACAGGGCAGTGGAAATACAGCAAGCAAGCAAAAAACAACTTTGGCATGGAATTACCGAGTAGCGACGTTTTTCCTGAAAACTAAACTAGTGAACTGTGGACCCTTTAGCATATCAAATGTACAGGACATTTCCTGAAAGTATCACTTTAATTAATATGTTTATGCAAGCAGTATAATGACTTTACCGCAAAAGAGACTATATTTGTGGACTCTTTGTGCAGTTAAATTGTACTGGAATATTTTTTTATGCTTTTCATACTTTAATAGTTAGTTTGATCCAGAGCTGTTTGAAGTCATTAAAGAAAACAAAGATGGTAAAATCAGCTGAAAAGGTTGTATAGCTACGTTTTTGTGAGATGCATGTGGAATTATCCTAATCGACTATTTGGGAAAAGGACAAACGATCACTGGACAGTATTATGTGTTGTTAGGCCGGTTGAATAAGAAATAAAGGAAAACTGTCCTAATATAAAGAAAAAAAATTCTCTCTTAAACAGTGTACGAGTGCATGTGTGCACCGTTTCAATGGCTAAAATTGAGGAATTGAAGTCTAAATTAATAGACCATCCACCTTATTCAGCAGATTTGGCTCTGAGGGGATGTTTTTTTAATGCAAAATTTTAAAAAATGGCTCAATGGACAACGGTTCGTGTCAAACGAGGAGGCCATTGCACAAATAAGCGCATGTTTTAAGAAACTTCCGCAATTGAAGTTTTTTTAGGGCTTTAAAAAACGGGGGAGGGGGTATTGAACTAGAAGGAGATTATGTTGAAAAATAAAAATAAAAAATTTACTCCTGAAAAGGGTTTTTCTGTCTTTTTCTAAGGACTTATTGACCCCCTTCCCCTCGCACCGTAATGTATCAAAATTTATATTAAGATTTAATTTTTAAATGTGTTTTTATATTTAATTAAGTAACTCACTAACTATGTTCAACCTTTTAACCTGGGAGCAGTTGCGTTATCGATACTAACGTTAATGGTCACGTGGGGTGATGAAGACACCCTAATCCTTTTTGTATAGTTATTTTTATTTACTCGATAAAGATCGTAATTCCATTGAATATTTTAAGTAAGAGAAAGTATACTTACTTTACTCTAAGAACTTTTCAATTTTTGTATGATAATTGAGAAAAAAACCAATCAAACTGAGCTGAAATGTTTCAGATGTGCGTGACTTTAGTAAAGGACATAATCACGAGACACTTTTCGCTAACAGGAATGATATTTGAAGGCAAAACTGTCATATTTTGTTAAGTTATTGTAGTTTTTTTGCCCTTAGATGATCGACAGTAGCATGTTGATTTTTTTCTTGGTTGTACCATTTTGACAGGGTGCAATGTGTCCTGTCACTTGTGGCTTCATATCATTTTTGATGAGAGTTCTTTAGGTAGCATTTAAAAATCTTCCTTTCAACTCAAACGTTTCATATTCATCGCTTTTCACAAATTTACCTTCCCTGTCAGGATCAATATCCATTATTTCATCAGGTTCTTCCCTTGCTGGATCAAGACTGTTTCAACTTCATTCAATAGAGATCGCAGATGCCCATTTCTTTTTATATTCTGTTCATTTACAAACCATTATAAGACATACAACACAGCAATCAAACAATTAAGTCATTCACAGGTGGGAAATATTTTGGAACAAAAATGGTCATGCTGTGAACTCAGTCATCCCAAGTACCTTAAAATTCTAAAAAAAATGTTTGCCACTGTCAAAAAAGGAGATATGCGACAAATACATTTTTGTTCTCATGAAGACTCGTATAGGAGGATATTCACAAGGGCATTGGTAACAAACGAACAGTTTTCCCAGAATTTAAAGATTTTGTGAGCCTGGAGTGACTCTGTGCCCCGCGCTACCTCTCTCGGGTTAACTCAACGTATGTACACTGGTGTAAGAAATTAAGAGAATTTGAAGACTTGATCGATTATCTCTAGAACTACTGGACCGATTTTAGTGAAATTTGATATGTGCATACATTGATACAATACAAAACAAATAACCATTCAACAATTGCAATACACACGAATGATCATGCGTAACACTCGTTGGAGTTGAAAGATAGGAAACAACTGTTGCAGAATAAACAAAAGAAATGGGTTAATAAGGGGTATGGCCCCCTCTTACGGCTATATAGGCCATGCAGCATAATATCATACTTGAAATAAGGCAGTTTGTCAGTTCTTGTGGCAATTGGTCCCACTCGTTCAACAATGCTGTTTTCATTTCCTGGATGGTTCTCGAAGGGAATTGAGAGTTGCAATTGCCCTACCGAGAGCGTCCAAAATATGCTCTATTGGGTTAAGATCTGGAGACCTGGCTGGCCAATATCCTCCCTCTCTAGAAATTCGTCGATCAGAAAAGCTCCATGTGATCTTGCGTTATCTTCCATTAAAATGAACTCGAGGCCACATACACCCCCGAAAAGGCAAACATAGAGCTCTGAGACCTCATTCCTACACCTCACACCAGTCACAGAGCCTCTTTTGAAGACATGGAGTGGTGTACAGTCATCCAACATGATGCCTGCCTAGACCATTGAACTTCCTCTGCCATAATTGTCGATTTCGAGGACATTGAAGGGTAGGTAGCGGGTCCCTGGTTCTCTCCATATGAACTACGGCAAGAATCTGTTTAGGCTGAAATGGGACTCATCGATGAACAGAACGATAGCCTATTGAACCATACTTCAATCAAAATGCTGTCTGCACCACACTAAACAGACTCTCCTGTTCGTAGACGTGTGCCGGACATAAACAGCAGATCTTCTGGCAAACAACCCTCTCTCATAGTCTTTTTGAAACAGTCACCCTTGATACGTGGGTTCCTGTGGCTGCATACAAGTAACGAGAAAGCCGAGAAGCTGTAGGCCCCCCCCCCCCTTGGTTACACCTTGCTATAATTGACAAATGGGGATCTTCTCTGGCCGTTACGTTTCTTGGACTACATTGCCCAGGGTTTCTCTTGATGGATCCAGTATCCTGAAACTGTTTCCATAAGTCATACACGACGCTGGGCGTTAATCTGAACTCTGCAGATCTGGGCTTGACATTGGCCTGCTTCTAGCCTCCCTGCAATTCGCCACCTCATTCCATCATCTAAACGTTGAGAGTCACTCATTTTTACTGTTACAATTTGAATTGAACCGATTGCTTCAAAATAATACCAAGAAATTGGTCGAGATGTGCTGACAAACGAGACACGTCTTAACTTACGCACGCTTTTAAAGCCTTTTTTTTCTGCTGGCTCTACCTACACAAGTGCACGCTTACACATTTGCTGTACAAAATTTGCATTTTTATCTAGAAGCAATGGTTTTTCATTCAGTTCTTTTCATGCAATGTGATAAAATATTCAAATTGTATTAATTTATTTCATCAGTGTATATGTTACCGGCAAAGTATGAAATGCTGGCATTCTATAGAATGCCTAGGTATTGTATAGAATGCCGGACGTTTTTAGGCAAAGTATGAAATAAGAGAATTACTTCATACTTTGCCTTGGCATTCTATAGAATGACCAAAGCTGCTTAGGCAAAGTATCGAATAAGGTCATGATAAGGCTATTATATCAATGACGTACATTTATAAAAAATACAAATGTTATTCTGACAAAATAAGGAGAGTACCATTAAAAAATTATTCAAAATATGTAAAGGAAAAAGAAAGTTGTACTAAACAAAATTTATGTCTTTCTTTTTATTAAGGAAAACAGAATTTTCAAATAAAATTGAGAACTTAAATTAACCTACTTATTGCAACATTGAATGGTACTTTGAATTACATTTTTCAATCGGAGACCATTTTTATTTTGGTACTTTGTTTTACACATACCTTTGATGAATCCTTCACCTCATCCATTGGAATGAGCAATTGCAACTGACAGAAAGGGAATTTCATGGTCAGGAATATCTTTAATTCTAAGCAAGTTCTTAGGGCACAAAGTAAATTGTGATTTCGCATATACTTGTTTTAAAATTTCTACAGAAGTTCCAAGTCGATAGAAGCCATCCTTTCCCACTCGCTACAACTGCCAATATATTGGTATTCAAAAAAAAATCCCAAATTTCACAACAATGCCTTTTTTAAAATAATTTTTTCTGTTTTTTCTGGCAAGGTTCACAAAGGTAGATTTACAGTTCAATGTCCTAACATGTAACGTTTTTGTATTTGGTTGAACTTTCAGAATTCTTTCACGTCCTCAGTGTCCAATAGCCAAATGAGCTTCATAAAGTACATAAAATAACTCAGAATCTGTGACGTAATACTGTATAGAAGTACTTCCCAACCTTTTTATCCCCGTGGACCAGTCAACGTTTGATAACTTTACCACAGCCCGCTGAGGATGGGACATTGTTTATATTTTAAATTGTTTTGATTTGGTAATTTAATTGTATTTATATATATAAACATGCCATCAGAATAAAATTCAGTTACTCTAAAAAATGAATATAAACTGATTTTACTTAAAATATAAAGTGATTTCCATGGAAAGTCAAACATTAGAGAAATACACCCCAGTAAATAAAATGGAAATAATTAAATACTCCTTGAGTGGCCTGATACTATTTGATCCATGGACAAGTAGTTGGGAACCCTTCTGTGTAGTAGTAGCACTGACGTCTATTTATCAGGTTATATGAATTAACTTTTATTTTCACCAGACATCACATCATAGCTATTCAGCAATCTCTCTGGGTTCCTTTTTAGTTGTAATTTTGGGGCTTTTTGTACATCAGTAATTAACTTCTAGTAAGTAGTTTCCATTAAAAAAATAATTCTTTTGCAGCTTTAACTCGAATTTTGGGCAGCTCGTCATCAAATAGTTATTTCATGACTACAGAGACCATGGGTCAGCAACATTTTAGCTGTGGCATGTCAAAAACCAATCTACCAATTATGATTCAGCATGCCACTTAGTAGAGCATTTTTGAAAGAATTCTTTTACCGCCATAATGTATGCAGAGTTGGAGAATAGAGTTCAATTATATAGAGATAGATTTACAGCTTTATCACTCATTAATTTTGTATCAATTAAAAATATTTCTCAACTAAAATAAACAGCATAAAATATATAACTATTTCTTCAACAAAAATATAAAAAAAACTCGAAATTGTACATATAATATGTTTTTAAACATATTTATTGAAATAAGAAAAAGACAACGTAAAGTATAAGTATTTCGCTTCATTAAAAATAAATAAAAAGATAAATAAAATTTTTAATGTGAACCTTGTGCTGCTTTGCTCTACTTTCTTATCGCAAAAAAATGTAGTGTAATTTGTGACTTTCACTTTGACATGATTCTGAGTATTCAGTTGTTAAACAATTTCTTTACAGACTCGAAATATTTTTCATATGAGGAAAGATATTTTACTTAGATATGTGGAACTAAAAGCGGAAAGCAATTTCCTCTATTCAATCATTTAAATATCTTCAGCTATAGAGTTCAATAATTTACAAAATAGCTGTAAATTTACCTTTAGAGTTATTCTTTCAAATGTTTTCATAATTCCTTAATTATCCATATTTCTGGTGATGTTTGTCAAATAAGGTCGATCACAAATTTACGATGTTCCATCCATTCAAAAATTGACAAATTTGTTGAGTAGTGCTGAGTGCCACTTATAATTGTACCATGTGCCATAAGTTGCCAACCCCTAATATAGACCATGGCTCCTTCTCCAACACTACAGCTTGCTTCTCCATTTTTACGCAGCACAGGAAAAAACCAATTTTTTGTTGAACAAGTTTAAGTTAAATTGAGTATTCTGACACTCTCGAACAAACCAGTATGTGCAACTGACAAATTCTGAGCCTGAGGCACACGTTAAAAGTCTAGTGTTTTGTCACACACTATTCGAAACAAATCGGAGATGTATTTCATACTTTGCTGGTTTCTCATTAGGCATTCTATAGAATGTCTAGGCAATGTGTGAAATAAGAATTATTTCATGCATTGCCAGCTAGTTTTAGGCATTCTATACAATGCCTAGGCATTCTATAGAATGCCGGATTTCATACTTTGCCGGTAACATATATGATGAGGATGTGTTTTCCAATTTTATGAGTAGAAATTTAGTGAGACCAGCCAACATTCACCTGTACAAATCAGTTAACTGACTCACAAATTTAATAATGATGCATGATATTCTGTGCATATTTCCATCAATAAATTATTAAAAAAATTTTTTTAATGAATGAAAAGATTATTAAATGAGAAGACGGTGAGTTTTAAAAATAATATAATTTTAGGTGGCATCAATGAAATAAAAAGTTTTTTCCATGAAAAATTGGAGTTGCACCCTTCTCCCACCCCAATCACTGCTGCTGATCATGCTTCATTCCAGTTTAAATGGCTTTGATTCTCAATTTGTTTCAGCTTTGCTATGAACCAAGAACCTCAACCATTGAATTGGGTCTGAGAAATCGTTGCTTCTCCCATTGACAACTTCATATTGGTTGTTTAAGTGTCATCTCAATGTAAAAATTTTGTATCTTTTGCTCCGAAAAGATTTACCTGAAACGTTCTCCGAAGAACTGTTGGGGATGAGAAGGGAGTGCACACTTTGATGAAATTTTTTTATAACATTGCATGAAGGTTTAACTTTTTTGTTGACAATTTGTTTGTAGTTTTTAGTGGACCATTTCATATTTTAATTTTCACTGTATCTATTTATCATGCTTATTCGTTTTTGTTGATTTTTTTTCTTTGTTGCAGCAATTCTTTTTCAAACAAATCATTAAAAAAATATTCTTTTGAAAACTAAATTTTAGTATTAGCAACATAGTTTGTGTTTTGTTTGTATTACGATTGTGACAGTAGTTTGTTCAAAGCTTAGCCTGTTTTGGACCTCCTTTCTTTTTAGTTAATGCTAATGTAATATCTTTTTCTATTAAACACTGCTTGATATAATAAACTATGCATGACTATATTTTATAAAATGCTTAGTTGTGGTTTTATGGTTCTTAAGATAAATTGTGGTTTTTCTTTTTCAAGTTAAGGGCTCCTGGGTTCTGAACTCACTAATGCTTTTTACTCTTGTTTGTATTCATATTTTCATTCATTAATTTCTGTTTTTTATTTATTTTATTTTTTCACATGTTCAATTTCTGTCTGAATTTAGATTGTGTATTTTTGTTTAATCATTATTACATTGTGGATCAAATTGCAGTTTGCTAAAAATTATTTAATAGATGGACCCTCATTTAAAAAAAACTGTTTTTGGAAATAAAAATTGAACCCACACAATGTCCTGATACTCCACTTGGTGATTTGATTCTAATAATTTGAACTTTTATGTAAAATTGTATAGCTATCTTTTATCAATATTTTAAATTTATGTAAATGCAGTCATTTGTTATTGATAAATGTTACTTTTAATTGCATATCAGAAGGATAAAATACAAGATGATTGTCAACCGATTCCAGATCATCGAACCATATATAGGTTTGTGCGAACATTATTTAATGCAGCCCAACTTACTGCAGAATGTGCCATAATAACACTTGTAAGTTTTCATGAAGATGTCTTTTCTTTCTTTTAATTGAGTAAATACAGAAATACTTCTGTTATTTATCTATGCCCAATATTTTTTGTTATTATTAAATATAAAATTAAATTTTTCACTTTGTTAGGAAGTGATTGTTTATTACTATTGTTCATCTGCATTCAGAAACATTTGAAACAATCCTTTTTTATTCTTTCATAAAATAATTCGTCACTTATTTCTCCTTGGATACACAAACAGGAATTACTATTTAAAGTTTTTTCAAAAAGTAAATCATAGCATTTTAGTTGTAGTCAATTGAAGTTTGGAAACCATGCTTTTGTACACATTTCTAAGCATCTAAATGTATATGGATTAATTTTTTTCTCTGCCTGCAAAAATTGTCAATCACCAGCAGATCACCATTGTGTCAGGAAATGTGAGTGAATGCTGTCTGATTTTCATTTTTCACAAAATAACAATACATTGAACAGCACAACTGTATTAAATTTGGTAGTGCTTAGTGGAAATGATCAGTGAGATAGTTGCTGTCTTCACAATGGAACATCCAGTTTTAACAACCCAAAAAATCAAGAGATTTCCTCAGTGGTGACAAAATCAAGCTAACTTCATGTCTTCTATTATTCCAGTGGCATAATTCAGCCATAATATGTGTACTTCTTGTAGCATTACCATCACCAATGAGTCCTACCAAAGGTTTGTTCACCATCTTAAGGTGTTGCAAAATACAAACAGCTTAATAAGTAGTCTGCATATAGTAGGCAGCTCCATCGCAATAATGTGCCCATCCATTCTTCACATTTGAGTGAAGCTTCACACTTCTCCTGGCCAAACAAACCACACCTGTTCTTAGTTAAACTTCATATTCTTCTGACATGGCTCTCTGTGGCTTTTTGTTCCCCCCCCCCCAAGCTGAAAATGTTTCTGAAAGAGACGATTCACAGAGCAGACATGCTGAATGTGATGGAATAGCTGTGCACCATCTCAAAAAGACACTATACTCTTGCATCTGACAATTAAGAATTATTGGAGACTTGTTTGGCAACCCAAGGGGGAGTACTTTGAAGGAGATTAGTATAAGATTTTTTGAATCTAAATATGAGAGTATTTTTTTAAATGAATGAAGGTTGGGTATATTTTAACTCTTATAATACATATTTTAGCTTCTCCATAATGCTATGTGTGTGGAATTTTAAATACATTTGTGTTTCATAAAACATATTCATACTATATTTAGTATTATTAAATATGTGCATAATTTAAGATAGTTTGAGCTATTAAATGTATTTGATACAGTTTGTAAAATGAATGAAAAGGGGTTTTTTGTCAAGTTTATAGTTAGGATTGGTAACATATTCATCATCATACAATACACATAACATGATTCTATGACTTTTTTGAAATGTATAAAAAATAAATAAATTTCAGCCCATTCTGTTGAATACCATAGCTTACTTCTTTTTGTGAAACCATGAGTCTATAGAAATGTTCTAAAACATAGTTATTTTGAAGTTTCAATAAGATTGAAAAATTACTGTATTTATATTTACTTCTTGAAAGCATGAACAGATACTACAAAATCAGACATAAAACATGCACTTTTAACAAAAAAAATATGATTGAAATTTATGGATGCACATTATACACCAGGAAAAAAATTTATAGCAGAAATGACATTATTTATGAACTTCACGGGTTGTAGTTCTAGATGTATACTATTTTTTCAAAAGCCTGGGATAATACTTCAAATAATTGACCTCAAAACATAACAGCATTGCATACATATATTTCAGGTTTCTTCATGAAAAAAGAGGGTGCGCGTTACATGGCGAATATACCTAAAAATTAAAAAATACAGGTTGAAAGTTTAGGTGTGTGTTATACGTGGATTTTACTGTAATTATATATTTTTAAAAGTTATATTTTAAACATATATGTACACTCATACCCATAAAAGTTAGCGCACCAAGAAAGAGTTGTCAAAATAAAATGAAATTTTACATACATTAGTATAACATTGATGTAAGTTAGTGATTGTGTGTGCAAAATCAGAGAAAGGTGCAAATTTGGTAGAGATACTCCTGTGAAAACCTTACTCTGTTTGGCAAGCTTTGTCCTGTTGAAAAATGGCTCCTGGCAGCCCTGCCATAAATAACATGTGGCTGAAGAATGTCATGAACGTACTTCTGGTCTGTCATAGTGCTGTGGATAAATATTAGGGGTGACCATGTGTCGTATACGATGGCACTCCATGCCATCCCACCAGTGGTGGGAGTTGTGTACAGTGAAGGCAGGATTGAAAGGTTCACCACAGGGCCTCCACAAACATATGCAATTGTCATCACTGCCCAAATTAATCTGGATTCGTCACGGAAGCTGATCTAATTCCATTAGTTTGCATTCCAATTTCTTCGAGAGCTACACAATTGCAAATGGAGGTGACAGTGAGTAGGTGTCGAAGGCAGTACACGTAATAGGTACCTCGATAGCTACTGTCTTTCAGCTAGGGACCTTGCGATGGTACTGACTCAGAAACCCGTAGTGAACATGCTTCATATGTATGGATGGTGGGCAATAAGACAGTTGGCACTATGCATGAGTGTTATGTAACGAGATGGTTTTTTTTGATTATTCGTCCATCGAGGGCATCCTGAGCATAGTCAGTGTAACAGACCTCTTTTGTCCACTGGTACCAACGCCTCTTCCCAATAATGTCAGAATAGCCTAGGTGGCGAGCTGCTCACCAAGCTGTCCACCCGGTTTCAATCATTTCTATGATTCTTCCCCTCTCGAATTCTGACAGCTGCTCATATTGTCTCTGATAGCTGTATAATGGCATTTCTAGATATAAAAAAAAATGCCCCTCTTCCACAGATTAAGTACACCCAAACAAGCTCTGCTTATCCATTTTTTATCCAAGGAGATCAAAGCTCAATGCCCCCTGGTGGCGATGTGCAATCACACGCTGCATTTCTAATCATTTACATATCTGCCTGATGTGTACCTCCATGCTAAGTTTCATGACAACCCCACTCGGTCTGCAAATTTTTTATGGCAATGAGTGTAAAATCTATATTAAAGTGCTTGAAACAGTTGTAAGTTTTCTAATTATTGGTATTCTAATACACTAAATTTGAGTTGAATAATAGTTGTTTTATTTTGCAGTTGTTGTAAAACCTTTCTCATTGTTAATTTTCACTTACATTTGTTATTTAATCAATATTTAGATGCTGTGCTTGAAGAATGGTAACATTACTTAGTTTACTATATAACTAATTTTCCATTCCTTTTTATCCATTTAGAAATCATTCATCATTACATTTAATGTTAAAAAATGTAAACATTTTTGTCTGCTCAATTTTTTCTCAAATATTAAGGATGTTTTAAAATACTCTGTGTAATTCTGCTTTGAATTGGCGATTATTTTGAAATTGTAAAAAAAACAAATATATTGAAAGATACTCCTTTGTTTTCCATATTCCATGTATTTAGAATGATGATTTAGGTTCTATTCCTTTGGTAAAATATTAATTCACTGAAGAGCCGAAAAAACTGGTACAGGCATGTGAATGCAAATAAAGACGTATTGAACCAATCAGAGTGTGGTCGGCAAAGCCTATATAAGACAATAAGTGTCTAGTTAAATAGGTTACTGCTGCTACAATGGCAGGTTATCAAGATTTAAGTGAGTTTAAGCATGGTGTTATAGTCAGCGTATGAGAAATGGTACATAGCATCTCCGAGGTAGCAATGAAATTTGGATTTTCACGTACGACCATCTCACGAGTGTACCGTGAATATCGGGATTCCGGTAAAACATCAAATCTACGACATCGCTGTGGCCGGAAAATGATCATTCAAGAATGGGACCAACAATGACTGATGAGAATCCTTAAGCGTGACAAACGCGCAACCCTTCTGCAAATTGCTGCGGGTTTTAATGTTGGACCATCAACAAGTGTCACCATGCAAACCATTCAACGAAACATCATTGATATGGGCTTTCGGAGCTGAAGGCCCACTTGTGTACCCTTATTGACTGCATGACACAAAGCTTTACACCTCGCTTGGGCCCATTAACACCCACATTGGACTGTTGATGACTGTAAACATGTTGCCTGGTCTGACGAGTCTCGTTTCAATTGAATTGAGCTGATGGATGTGTACGAGTATGGAGACAACCTCATGAATCCATGACCCTACATGTCAACAGGGCACTGTTCAAGCTGGGGAAGGCTCTGTGATGGTACGGGGCATGTGCAGCTCACATGATATGGGACACCTGATACATTTGGATACAACTCTGACAGGTAGGTAAGTATCCTATCTGATCACCTACACCCATTCATGTCCTTTGTGCATTCTGACGGACTTGGGGAATTTCAGTAGGACGATGCGACACCCCACACGTCCAGAATTGCTACAGAGTGGCTCTAGGAGCACTCTTCTGAATTTAGACACTTCCGCTGGCCACTAAAATCTCCAGACATGAACATTATTGAACACATCTGCGATGCCTTGCAACGTGCTGTTCATAAGAGATGTACACCCCTTCTTACTCTTACTGATTTATGAACAGCCCTGCAATATTCAAGGTGTCAATTACCTTCAGCACTACTTCAGACATTAATTGAATCTGGGCCATGTCGTGTTGTGGCACTTCTGCGTGCTCGTGTGGGCCTTGCACAATATTAGACAGGTGTACCAGTTTTTTTTTGTTTTTTTTGGCTCTTCAATGTATATGGTCTGCACATGGAAACTAGAAAGCACTACATCTGTAAAGTTTTAAGGCTTGATAGAAAAATAATATATTTGCTCTCAATGAATAAGGAATAAAATATGCACAAGGATTTTCACAGTATATTTATTAAAGGGAAAATATGATACACAGTACTCAAACAGAAGATCTGCCTACAATTTCCCCAATTGGAATGAAACTAAATAATGATTTTGATGAATCTGATGCAGTCGCTTCTGAAATTGATTATTGTAATAATAAAATGAAGCATTGCTTTTAAAATTATGCTAATTTATGATAGAAGTATTTTAATTTAAAATTATATGCATTGAATATTATATTATTCATTATATCTTTTAAGGTTTATTTAGAAAGACTTCTAACATACGCTGAAATAGATATTGCTCCTAGTACATGGAAACGAATAGTTCTTGGTGCAATTCTTTTATCTTCAAAGGTTTGGGATGATCAAGCTGTATGGAATGTAGACTATTGTCAAATTTTGAAAGACATTTCTGTTGAGGACATGTAAGTAATCTCAGATCAATTTATGTATTTTAATTTTTAAAAACCATTTCCTTTCATATACAATTTTGTTATGTTTTATATGTAAAAATTAGTGCTTTTTTTTCATATTTAATTTTTTTTAAATTGTTTAATTTTGTCATTTTCCCAAATTTATTTTAATATACATCTATACTAATATTCTTCTGGTAATGAGAGAATTTTGCTATATTTAGCACAATTTTTTCTAATCAACAAACATTAAGAGAAGTATATTATTTTAAATGGAAATGAAAATGTTAACAAAAAAGTAATTACATTGCAAGTTCTTTAATAAATGTACAAAAGAACTTTGTAAAAATTTTGACTAATGAAATTGGGTATTCTTTATTGAATAAAGGATCTGTTACAAAATATGCATATATTATAAATATGGTGTGTTGCAGTTTTTATTTGGGACAACATATGGAATTATTAAATCATATTATTAATTATTCATTTACTGCTATTAACTTTTATGATACCTTTCAAAGTTTATATATATATATATTTCTGAAAACTGAAATTGTTGTTTGTAATTAACAAAATCAATGACTAAACTTATTTTTGAGGTATTTGAAGAAATTTCAGATATGTTTTGTTTATTGAAATTTCTTTTATATGCCTTTATTTTCTAAATTTATTGCTTTTATCAAAACTTTTTAAGATGTAAATCACATATATTAACAAAGAATAACTGCATAAGGATTTTTTTTTTTTTTTTACAATTTATATCAAATGAGACACATGCAGAATAAGCTATTAGCGATATATCTTGAGAATTTCATCACATTTAATTGACTAGAACAATATATCTTGTGCCTTACTTGAAAGTTTCTAAATTACCTGGGGAAAAGATTATATGTATGGAACATGTAAAATATATATATCCCATAATTTTTATTTTCTTTCATGTGTTTAAGATCTAAACCTGCTATTGGGATATTCAAACATTTCGTTTTAACCCTTTAAAATTCACTACATATTCCCTTTGAAAAATTTACAAAATAATTTCAAAGATGACTTTTAGACATGAAGGTAATCACAAATATACAAAGAAAAAAAATTTAGCATTTTTCAATTTTGAGAAATTTATGGTTTCACTGTGAAACCAGTGAACAGTAACGTTCCATTTTTCCTACTCAACTGACCAATCCAAAAGATTATTCAGGAAAAAATCTAATATTTTATGACCATAAAACTTATATTTTAACAAAATTAATTAAGGAAAAGTAATTTTAAAAGTTTTTAATTATTTTTAAAAAATTGCCTGCACTTTTATAATTTTTAATACAAATTTGGACTTAAAATTACATGTATTTTACATTACATACTAAAAATATTTTTTATATTTCTTAATAAAAAATTGCTAATACATATAAATTTTCCATCCTTAGCTATAAAGAGAAAATTTAAATCTATTATGTACACACAGGGCTGCATTTAGGCATGTGCAGCTGCACAGGGTGGCAGAATTTTAGAGTGTGGATAAATATATTTAAATATAAAATTTTCTCACTATTATTTTAAAGTAATAAATATTTTGTTAAACATGTAATAAACAAATATTGCTTTAGAAAGTCAGCCGCTGAGTGAATTTTCGCTTTAGAACGGGTGCCAAGAGACTTGCCATACCACCTCCTACTGTAGTTTGGTTTCACAAACCATAAATTTTAATTTCATTTTTCTACTCTTCTGTTTACTTATCAAAATGATTGAAAGTTGTAATTAATAACTAGAAAGACTCATAGTAATTAGTGCTATAATTTAAAATAACTTTTTCTTAAAATATTTTTAAAGCTAATGAAATTTACTAAAGAGACTTCAATAGTTTTCTATTTAGGAGGTCTCAATCGTTAAATATAGCCGTAGTGCTGCTATTTATTGCAAGGAAAAAGAACAAAAATTCAAAAACAGCTTTTATTAGTACAAAAAAATTTCAAATTTGCTTTTTTAAAAACTTTTAATGTGTGGTGGTTTTGGTGTGAAACCAATGAACGTTAAAAGGTTAATGTTTTTAACTGTTGTATGGACATTGTGAAATATTTGCTTCATTTAATATGCATGTTAAAGTTCATGACATTTAGAAATTTTAAAGTGTCTGAATATTATCATATTTCTTACAGCTTATAGCAATTTAAAATGTCTTACTTAATAATTTTTATTTATAAGTGTTGAACATTTTATTCTTAGTTTATTTCCAACCTTCCATATTGTAAGAATATCCCAATTTGTACTATTTGTCTCTTCATATATTGTGTGAATTTATTAGATTTTTCACCTCCAAATTTTTATAAATTTACCATCCTGTTCATTTAGCCTATAATAGAAATGTCTGCATAAAATGTAAAGTGATATGATTTTATCTATCCTTATTAGATGTACAAAAATTTCATCCTAGTGTAAATGCAGACTCTTGGATGCGTTTTCAAAGTTATAAATATGTCTTAAAAGATAAAGAATAAAGTATTTTTAAAAAGAGTATATATTAATGCCGCATTTGCTGAAACTTTTCATTGGCTTTCTTTGATTGGCTGAAATTATTAAAAGACAATATACAGAAAGATAGTTTTGTGTTAAGTGAACAATTACAACTGCTGATAATGAACAAGTATTGCTTTTTAATTGTGTATTGGTAAATGTTGCAGTTCACATTAAAATTAATTTTGGTTTCAAGATATTTCTGTAGTTTTCTAAATACCAGGTGGTTAAACTTTCCCCCTAAACAGCCTCTTACAGCACAAACTGGTGAATGGAATGCAACAAAATTTTGTATAATGACTATACACGAGATGTGCTCACAGAATTTGGGGAGGGGGGATTCCCTTTTCAGGAATAAATTTAACTCAATAAACAACCAAAATGGAATACAGAAACAATATTAACAATCCAGAAAAAGAAAGATGAGTAATAAAATGCAAAACTGGAAAAAGCTGGCAGTTGCAGGAGAAAAATGGCGAGAATTTCATGCTTGGGAAGATTAAGCTTTATGAAAAAGAGATTAGTTTTTTGTGACATTTTTCCAGTTAGTTTGTACAGACTTCCTCTAAGAAGAATAGCCCAAGGATGAATGTCGCCGTGAATCCACACCAGACAGTGATATTTGGAAACTAGGGAAAATTCTGTGTGGATCTACTGATTCTTCTTAGCCCAAATTTGGCAATTCTGTGTGTTGAGTGTCCCATTGTGGTAGAATTGAGCTTCATCACTCCACATAGCCATTCCAAGGCCATGACAGATTGTGTTGAGAAAACTGGCCTTGAATGAAAGATGTGCAGCTTGTCCATATCATGCAGCTCCTAGGTTTGGGGGATCGTGTATGGGAAGTAGAGCATTATGTTTTCCGAGTACTTTTCAGATGGTGCTGTAAGAATACCCTGTCCCTCTCTTGAAAAACTGCATGTGTGCTATTGCCCCCAAACTCCAAATTCTGTGACTGTGCGTCAATAGCTGTCTTGATGCCATTAACAAGTACCAGTGTAACACGTTTATGGCCTCTTCCAGGTTGAACTAATTTACCTGCCTCTTATAATCTCTTGATCATGGCCCGGATACCTTTAGTAGTCGTTGGTCTACGCAGTAGATTCTTTCTACAATGAATTTCACGAACTACTACAGAAGCATTCCCTTTGTTTTCGTAAAACAGCTTCACCAATAACGCATGTTCAACTAAAGAGACCATCATTAGTACAGCCAGAAGCATCGACTTAATCGTGACAACAACTACAAACGTTTTCAAACAATGCTTTATACTAAACTAACCATAACACATAACCATAACTTACATAACACATAACCATAACTTACATAAAGCTTTTTCCCAAGTATGCAAATCTACGTTTTCTCCTACAACTGACAGCTTTTCCCAGTTTTGCATTTTATTACTCATCATTCTTGTTCTGGTTTGTTAATATAGTTTCTGTATTCCATTTTGGTTGTTTATTGAGTTAAATTTCATGTTTTTCCCAAAAAGGGATTTTTTTTCGAATATTGCCTAAATTTTTTTTTTTCGAAATCCCGTGAGCGCATCTCCTGTATAGCCCATATACAAAGTTTCATTGCATTCCATTAATCCGTTTGCCCTGTAGAAGGCCATTTATAGGGGAAGTTTAATTATAACCACCTTGTATATTATTTTCAAAAATGGGAAATTCAATCAATTTTGAGAAAAAAACTTGTGTATGTGGATGTTACACTTAAAAATGTGTTAATTTAGTAATTACATTAAAACAATGTGTAGGAAGTTAAATCCATTTTGCAAGTTTGAAAATAATAATTTGCCTAGTAATTTATGCTTATTATAGTAATGAATAATAAAACTTAACTTGTATTTAAGTAGAAAAACTTGAAGTTGGCCTATATGCATTAAAATAATGTAGGTTTTTTAATGTCATAAATTTCATGCGTCTTGCTAATTTTTAATATGATGACATATTTCATTAAAAGAACTTAGGTTGTACAAAGTGAATCTTGAAAATCTTAATTGTATTTATGTGTTTTTAGGAATGAATTAGAGAGACAATTTTTGGAAATGCTACAATTTAATATAAATGTTCCTGCAAGTGTATATGCAAAATATTACTTTGACTTGCGAAGTTTAGCAGACCAAAATGATGTATCATTTCCTACTGAGCCTCTAAGCAAAGAACGGGCACAAAAATTAGAGGTAATTAATTTTTGTTTTTATTGCTTCAATTTAAAATTTCAATTGCTCTCCTTAATTTTCATAGTTATGTATTTCAGTTAGTAAACTATTCATATTTTTTATATTCTATGTTCACAAGCATATATTAGATAATTTTCAATTTATTAAACTGCAATTGTCATAAAATTGTGATTGGACATCCAAAATACATTGCCTTTTAACCTGATTATATCCAGTCCACGGCGCCGTGTAATGTATGTAGAATAATTGGACTTTTGACCCGCCATATTATTTAGATTAAATGAGTCTTTTTTTGAACTAACAAATTGTCTTTGTACCTGATTTACATTATTTTATATATTATATGTTTTAATATTGCCATGTACTGTATTAAGCTTAACATCTTATTTGTAGTAATAGGGAATTTTTATTTTTCAATATGAAAGACTCATATAAGCTGCAATGTTTCCAAGAATTATAAAGGTAATTATTTTTACTGGATTCTATTTGAAGTTCCAAGTTGGATTAGAATGTTGTGCCTGTAATAATTAAGATAATTTGGCAGGGATTTTTTCAAGTGAAAGAAGGATTAAATCACATTAAAAAAAATATAATTATTTTGAGTGATGGTGCTTGCATGATTTACCGTTAACTGGATCTGCAGTCAAAGAAAGAAAACCAGTTTTTTTCACCCTAAGTTCACTTCACCTTCGAAAGCTCAGTTAGAAAATTCTGACCAGGCACAAAGTTTGGTAAAATTTAGCTGCATGTGCGCAATAAACTCAGTCACAAGGTCTATTTTGACCAGTGAGTTTGCAAACTTGCAATAGAATAACCTGAACTATATATAAAAAAAATAGTATTGAAATGAAGTTAAAACCAGCAGTTTGCTTCTACTTAATAGGTGTTTACTTAACTCCTGGTTTCGTAACCCTGTTCAGTTAGCAGTGAATACGTCAGTTACTCAATTATATGATGATCACAGTGGCTCATACAGGAATTTTTCAAGGGAGGGGTCCAAGGTTGAAAGACCATCATTCCCCAATACGTTGCCAAACATATTCTTTGATTTTATCAGTAATCGGGAACAAAAAATAATGAAAAATAAATTATTGAATAAATAATTAACATTAATTAATAAAATAAATAATTAATAACAAATATTTAATCAAATTTTACTTTCGATATACATAGGATTATAATCAATCGGGGGGCTGTGGAGAGGTCCTAGCCCCCCCCCTTCCCTCCTTTTGAACGCTACTGGTTGATCTTATCAGTTTATTAAATTAATTGATTCAGTTTCTTTGTTGACCAATTTAGGCTCTATTGTATCCATTGTTCCTTAGAGTCTGCTAAGGTTGTCTCATTGAGGATTTTTTTTTACTCAGCCTTTATTTTTCTTGGCATTAAAAAGTTTATACAAATCCTTCTAAACTTGATCAAGAGTAAAATAACATCTATTAAATTTAAAAAATTTTTTTTAACTTTCTCATACAGCATTACATATATTATTTAACATTATAGTCTTTTAATTACCAGGGATAGATTTTCATTTTGTCCTTGTTTATTTTAAGTGGATATTTGTAAGAGTAGCTCTCTCGGTATCATATGATCATATTTTGAACTATATGATGAATGAGAAAGATATATTAATATTAGTTACTTGATAATTTTTCTAGGCAATGTCTTTGGCTATGTGTGGAGCATTGATGGATTTTCATCGGAATGGAATGCGGAAATGGTACAGTTTAGACAACTTAACTGTTTTGCGTAAAAGTGCTGCCATTTTATCCTGACACCAGTTGAAAAACTGCATCATTATAGCTCAGGTGCTTGCCAAAGTGGTTTTGGAAAGATATATCTGGCTGTGATCATGATTCCACTTCCATGGCATGAAATTGACTGTTTAACAACTTACTATGCTCTTGGAATTCTCCTTAAACCATCCATGATGTCAAATATGTCCTAAACTGTATGCACCTTTTCTTTTTATACAGATGTAAAAAAGACCATGAGTAGCATTGCAATGCAATAAGTTAAGGCTCTTTTGTTAGTATCTTTTTATATAATGTGTAAGGAAAAATTACATATAGCTTTGTGTTTTATGGGTGTGTGGTCGTATGAATGTGTGTGTTATGCAGGGTTTTACTAGTTTTTCCCTTTTTATATATGTATATATATATATATATATATTTATTTATTTATAAATATACATATATAATTTGGTCATTTAAAAGGCTAGTCAGTTCTAGACTGAATATATATGCTTGTTTTAATATATGATCATTTGGTTTGCTGTATAAGATATTTATTTCATAAAAAAAGGGGGAAATATAAGACTGTGCTTTCCATTTGATAAAAACTAAAAGATAGAAGATAAGAGAAGTAATCCTTCAGGAGTAAATTGTGGGCTTATTTAATGAGGGAAATGTTAAGATAGTGTTCAGTGCTTTGATTGATAGTTATGCATAGATATTGCTTACAAGTGATTGATATGCTTTTTTTTTCTAGACTATTGTTAGTAATTATTTTTTTAAATAAAAAAAAATTAGCTTTTTTTTTTCCTTTAAGAATTTTATTAAAATTTCTACCTTTGTATCAAAGTGCCATTTCTTTCATAAAATGTTCAGTTTGAATTTACTTTTATTTTATTTATTATAAATGGATATTTTCCTTCAACTTATATATATATATCAATCCTTAATGCACTAATTGAAAATAAAAAAGGTTGTTTTTTTTTGCTCATATTTTTGTGTATAAAGGAATGTTAAAATATCTTCGCGAAAAGTTCAAACCAAATGAATTAAACAATTAAAACAAAAATGAATGAATGAACATTAATGAATGCAATAAAAATGAATAAATGAACACAAATGAATGCAATCAAAACAAAAATGCATGAGTAAACACGAATGCAATAAACGAATGAATGAATAAACAAATGAATTAAATAAATAAAAATTAAATTTAGGATTGCTTGTTATTATCTTGGGTGCTCAGAAAATGACTTATTAACATGAATGCAATAAAAACATTGAATGAATGAATGCAATAAAGACACAAATTCAATGAAATAAAATTCAGGATT
>BMAV01017016.1:373377-386654 GCA_019973955.1 Trichonephila inaurata madagascariensis | reverse complement strand
TGAATGCAATAAAAATGTGAATGAATCCAATAAAAATAAATGAATCAACACAAATGAATTTAATGAAAAGAAAGTTCAGGATTGCTCAGAAAATAACTTATTTCTCAAATCAATTACTCTGTTGAGAGTGTTAAGGAGTTAAAATAATCATTTGTGTAATTGTTAAAAATGTGTATTTGTATTTTGTGTCTATTTTATAAAACATTGTTTAGTCATTTCAATTTGAGATTGTAATCAGCATCTCTGTGTCTTAGAAATTTGCTAACATTCTTTTCATAGAACTATATGGACAATCTGAATTTTGAACACAAGGTCTCATCATTAGCAATATATTCATTTTAAAATTAAAAAACATGGCACTACTGTTAACAATAAGTAACTTATTTATATTGAAATATTAAACAGAAATTTGTGTTTTGAGAGTCCAATAATTGAACTTGTTTTAGTATGTATTGTTCTCTTTTAATGTTTAATGTAATTTTAATGCTTGTAGTAAAATATTGAGGTGCTAGTGGGGATTATATATTATTCAAGCTTATTTGCTGTTTCAAAAAAAAATTGTGTGTTTCATGAGCTTTTCATATAAGTTAAGTGTATTTGAGAGAATCACTTTTATTTTAATTATCTTTGTTATTTTTATCTTTTAAGCTGTCAGTTGTGTGAGAAATCGTTAATTCTACTATAGTTTTAGATACTTTTTAAAAAATTTGCTTACTGTTGCATAAAAATGTTTTATGCATCTTTTAAGAAAGTATTGATAAAATTTCTCATGTTTGTATATTTTGCATTGCAGATATTTTACTATGCTTAAATTAGTTTCTTTTGCTCTGGGTGATTAAAATTTTATGATGATTCTGTACTTTTACTTAGCTTGTCTTTTTATTTTGTCATCTGTGTGAAAATAAAGAATTAAGTGTTGAACACTGAAGAAAGCAATAAGTAAAAGAAATTTGCATTTAATTTTTAATGTGTCATTTTACTAATAAAATGCTGCTGAGCAAAATTATAATGTGATAATGTACTGGATTAAATGTATTTCATTGCCTTTAGATTAGTAGAATCATTTTTATGATTGATAACATTCTGATGTAATGAGTGATGATTTGTTTTTAAAGATATTTATAATATTTATTTTTACTAGTAAATTAATGTATCATTCTGTGAATGAGTAAAATGCTTTTTGTCCTTAGTAAGGTTTTTCACCATAAGTATTTTTAGATACTTATGTATCTTGAATCGCATTTCCTTCAAATCTCTCCCAATTTTTAATATTATTTATTAGAAATTATTATGTAAATCTAAATTTTTTTACTTTGTAAATACTTGGTACACTGACCATTCTGCCTCCTTCTCCCCTAGTTTATGATACTGGGAATGTATATTTTCTGGATTCATGTCCATGGAGACAAACCAAGAATTTTTATTTATTTTATTGATATAATTTATCGTTCCCTCGCTTTTTTACAGCTCAGTAGTACTTAATGAACTACATCATATTTTAAAGGAGAATATTCAATTTTATGTATTTGTTTACCTTTAATTTATTTCGTTAAATTGTCTGTAATTCATTTGTAATGGAGATGTGAATGCTGATTTAGAATATATGAATTATGTGAAACTATTCTTTGTTCAAAGCGTTTTTATTTTATTGTGACAATTATGATGCATTCTATGTTTTGTCACTGAAATACCCTTCATTAAAATTATACATGATTTTCAAATATTTTTTTAATATTTGGTTTTTGTTTCAAATATGTGATAATGTAATTAGTCATTAGTCCTAAAGATATCCTATCGAAACTGTTACCTTGTTATTATTTTTTTATGATTTGCTTTGTACAGATATAGTTTATACATTTTGGCAGTAAATTTCTGTGTTTATTTTCAAGTGTTTTTAAATTTTATTCACTCACAATTTAGTAACTTGAAATTCATTTACATTTCTTAATGATTACTGGTATAATGAATTGCTTATTGTATGAGAATTTTGATTCTGTGAAATAGAAATAACACTGACACAAATATCAAAAGGAAAAGTCTTCCAGAAGCTTAGAAATTAAGTAGATAATTTCCAGTTCAGTTTAAAATATTGTGCATTTTTTAAATGTATAAATTGTAGATATAAGAAACAGACTATGTAACAGTAGTTCTATTTACATGATATTTTTCATTTGTACTATTAAGAATTTAGATCTATTCACTTGAAAATCATTAGCATACTTTAAAATAATAATAATAATTGCGTATTTTTTTTTTATCAATTCTGTTTCTGCAAATTTGATATATGAATGCATTGGCCACATTATCATAAACTAATAATTTTAGTTTACAAAGATCTTTTGTAATGAAAAGTTAAAATTAAATTTTGTTTCCACATTATAGTAATTTAATTTCTTTTACATGTGTTTCTGTTAGCTTTGAATATTGGCTACTATATACATAAACAAAAAAACGAACCGGCTGCAGATTTAAAATTTAACTGGTGCAATATCATTAACTCAATTTACAGAAATATTTTCATTCTGCATTCAATAAAAGTCTAGTTTCAAGTAATTTTGGATTACAAACATGTTTTACTTAATCAGACATTAATAAGGGAGAGCATGGTTAAAAAACAAAGATTTATTTTATCCAGTATTATAAAGCCTGTCACCTTCAAGCTTTGAGCCACATTCGGAAGTACAAACTGGTATTTTAATAAAACGAAGTTTCTACTTACATAAGCTGAGACGCCCTCTGGTGGTTACAAGGATTTCTTAACACTCCCTACCTGATAATTTTTTTAAAATTATCACACTACTAAAAAATACAAATCCATAATGAACAATTAATATAACATGAATTATACAATATGAATATTCAAGATAATCAAATAATGCAATTTAAAATAAGATATTAAAGTTTTCAGTTCATGTTTCATGGGGGTAGATCAATTGTACAGGTTGTTTAAACTCCCTTTTTTAGTTTTTACAACACAGGATCCAGCAAGTGCATCATGTCCTTCCATAACTTAAGTTATGTGTCCTAAATCCCATAAAAATTTGGTGTTGCCTTCAAGAATTACATCACCAACTTTCAAATTTCTTTCACCACTTGGTTTAGGAAAGTGATGGAAACTTCTAATATCTAGTAAATAGAGTTGACTCAACAGTTTGGTTTGATAATATTTGCGTTTTAACAAGCTTTCTCTGTTTATAGAATTATTTAACAACTCAGAAAAGTTGAAATGGTAATCATTCTTGTGTCCAACTAAAAGAAAGTACGCCGGAGTAAGAAGTTCAGGATCAGATATATCGTCAGAAATGTAAGTGAGAGGTCGGTGATTTAAAACATTCTCAATTTCAGCAAGAATGGTTATTGTTTCTTGAAATGTGAGTTTAGCCCTACTGATTATTTTTTCAAAGGTTCTTTGATCGCTCTCATTAGATGCTCCTGAAAGCCTCTCTACCATGGGACAAGCTCAACAATAAACTTCCTTCTGATTAAATAAAAATTTTGAAGTCTTCATCTTTGATAATATTGAGGAAATACTGCATCTCTTTACTGGCACATTTAAAAGTAGAGGCATTATCTGAATAGATGGTTTTACAATTTGATCTTCTTGAAAAAAAACGTCTTAAGGCTGAAATGAATTTCCTTGTAGTTAAACCAGACATTAATTCTAAGTGTACGGCACACGTAAAGAGGGCAATGCAAGATTTTTCGGTGTCTTTCCCTAATTTAACCTAAACTGGGCCCATGAAGTCAAACACCAATGACAGTAAAGGGTGGTGTTTCTGAGATTCTATCACATGGTAACTGATCTGTTGGTTTAACAGTATATTTCTTACAGGCTAAGCATCTGTTAATACACTGCTGGCCACCATAAATGCGACACAAAAAAAGACAAGAGATAGCACAAAAAAATTTATTTTGTAGATAACATGTTGACCAAGTATCAAATGATTAAATTTTTAAACTTCTGTGAAGTGTGGTTCCTGCCAGAATCAGTAGCCAGAGAAGCCGCCATTGTTGGAGATCACCGCTGCCACACGCCTCGGCATTGATTCAAAGAGACTTTGGGGGTACAGCAGACCAAGAAGCTTCCACACGTTGCCAAAGTTGATTTGGGGGTGTAATCTGGGTCAATTGTTGAGCAACCATGCACCACATATTTTCTATCGGCGAAAGATCCGGAGAGCGAGCCAGCCAGGGAAGCAATTCAATCTGGTGATTGACGAAGACCCTTTGGACAATGCGTGCCACATGTGGTCGCGCATTATCCTGTTGAAATATGGCTGTGGCCAAGCCCTGAAGGTAAGGAAGGACAACTGGCTCCAACACCTCGGAGATGTAGAGCTGGCTGTTTAAAGTACCGGCAATACGTATTAGAGGAGTGCGAGAGTGATATCCAATACCGCCCCATACCATAATTCCCGGTGCAGGACCAGTGTGGTGGTGCATAACGCAGCTGTTCAGCTTCCTCTCCACGGTGTCTCCAGACTCGAATCCGACCATCGTGGTGTTGCAGACAGATGCGTGACTCGTCAGTAAAGACAACTTCATTCCATTCTGCCGCCCACATCCTTCTTTCATCGCAACATTGGCAGTGGAGACCTGTGGTTCTGCGTCAAGGGCAGACTAAGCAATGGACGTCTTGCGGACAGACCACTCTGCTGTAAACGGCGTCGAATGGTACGCGCAGACACTGAATATGTGTTACAGACACTCAATGTGCTGTGCTATGGTTCGTGATGTGACTGAGCGATCCGTCACTGAAATACGCACAATTTGTCTGTCCTCACGTGAAGTGGTGCACTGAGGTGGATGCGATCGACCACGTCGGTCCGTCGTACCCTTCTGCATCCAACGGTCACATATCCGCATTACAGTTGTTTGGTTTCGTCCAACACGTCTATCGATTTCCCATAAAGATAGTCCACAATCTCGGTAGGCCAGCATCCTTCCTCTGTCGAACTCGGATACTTGATCAAAAGCTGATCGCTGTTTTCTACGAGACATAACTGATCGTTTTTTCAAAAAACCACAAGAAAAACACAATTGCCGAACTTGAAATCGTCGAAATCTCCAAGCCTTTAATAGCGCTTTGAGGTGGCGCCACAAGCGCGCGTGATGTGTGCTGCGCTGAAATTCTAATCATTTGCTCAAATCACCTCCGCTAATGCATGTTGTAAATTTCATGTTATTTGGATGCTTCCTTCAGGGTGTTGCATTTACGGTGGCCAGCAGTGTAATTTTCTGTATCAGTCGTCTTCCCTGAGGAATCCAATATTTTCTCCTAATTTCTGAGAGTGAGAATAACTCCTCCATGTAACAGTCATGGATGTTTTTCCTTAACTATAAGCTCAGCGAATTTAGACTCTTTTGGAACGATTGTCGGATTTATCACATTAGAACGGAATTTAGCTTCATTAATTCTACTACTAATCCTTAAAATACCTTGATTATCTAAATAGGGACGTAAACTGTATAATTTAGAATTTTTCAAAATCTTCTTCTGATTTAGCATATTTATTTCTTCTCTTAAGTGCTGCATCTGCATTTCTCTAATGAGGTGTTCTCCAGCTTTACTTAATTAATCAGCAGACAAGGGACCTTCAAATTTGGAAAAGTTACTACAGTTAAAAATAAAACGCTTTACCCACGCGATAATTCGCTTAACTTTTGATAAGGAGTCAAAATTTTCTAACTTCACAAGTGTTTATTTAAATTCAGATGTGTGTGCGCGCGCGCAAGTTTTGAAAAATTTGTCTTGACCTAGTTTAAGAATTTTTCAACTTATCATCTATTACAAGATAATTAAATTTAGGCCATTTAAGTCTATTTTTTCTCAGCCCTTTGGGTCCATACCACCAGAGAGTCTTTTGAACAACCGACAAGCCTCTGGTGAGTCGGTCTGCCGAGTTTGACTTGCCAGGATAATGTTGCCAACAAGAAGGATTAGTCAAATTATCGATTTCAGAAATTCTATTTCTTACGAACGGTTTCTAAGTCCTGGAATTATTTTTTATCCAGTATATAAAACAATACTAGAATTTGACTAAAGATGAATTTCACTGCAAATGTCACTAAATAATTCGAACAAATATTTGCAATTATTGCTCCCATTAACTCCGAACAAGGTAAAGATAAGATTTTGAGTGGAGCTACTCTTGTCTTAGAAATTACAGTACTTGTTTTTTTTTATATCATTATTTTTGTCACAATACCTAAAATAGGCAATTGCACCATATGCACTTCCACTCACATCACAAAAAATATGTAAAGAAATGTTTTTATCAAAATTACAATTTTCAAAGTAATTTCTAGGAGAACAACAATATCTTAACAGCTGATTTGAGAAACCAAATTTTCAAATTCCATTTTTAACTCGGATGAAATGATTGCATCCTTTAACCCATATCTTCCGTAATAAAATTTTAAAGTTCACGATAGATGGAGATACAAAACCAGTGGGGTCATATGTTTTAGCCACAAGTTGCAAAACAGAACGTTTTTTGTGTGTGCAATTTCTTTGATCTGCATTATATTATACATTGCTCTAAAGCAGCAGTTTCGATTCATTTAGAATCTTCACCAGTGTTCCAAATTAGACCTAATTTCTTAGCAAGTGCAAGGGAACTACTAACCGCTATATTATTAGATAACCCCTTAATTTGTTTTAATTCTTGAGAATTGGAATTAAATTTACACATAAATTCACACATACTCGCGTGTTTCAAAATATCTACGGCATCAGATGTTATTCTATAAACATTCTCTTAACAGTATCTGACCCGTGGAACAGATCATCAACATAAAAGGACGAGTTTAACATGTTGACGCATTCAGGATTTACTTTTATATACTTTTTAAGATGACTTTTAATAATTGCTGTTATAGAATAAATGGACTGCTAGTAACTCCAAAAGGCAAGCGTTGCACATTCATTACTTTAAAACCCTCGTTATTTTTTTAGATCAAACCAAAGAAATTTCAAATATTTACAATCTTCCTTTGTAATACTAATATTTTAAAACGCTTTTTCAATATCACAACAAAACGAGATTTCATGTTTTCGAAATTTATATGCTCAATAAATTTGGTATTTAGGTCTACTAAATAATACATCATTAAGAGAGTTTGATTTTTTCTCCTTTCGAGAAAGCATCAAATACAATTCTAAGGCGAGAAGTTTCCTTATCAGGTCTAATTACAGCTTGATGGGGCATATAATAACCCGAAAAGTGAGAAATATCACTGCATTTTTCTACAATACCATTTTTCAATTGTTTATCAATTATTCTTTTATATGCCTCACAAATATATTTATTTTAATTTAATTTAATTTTTGAGTTATCAAATCACTTTTTAGCAGTTTCAAAATTGCGATCTAATTCTTCAGGATTTGACTTCCAAGGTAATTTAGTTTAATCTATTGCCCTTATATATGGCAAATTACTTTCAAAATTATCAATTTTTTTTCATCCGAAAGTGAGAGACTTTCGCATTCATTATTTATACCAAAAGAATCCAGTTCCCAAAACAATTTTAATGTGTTCATTATAAGTACATTTTTCATCACTACAATATTTTGGGAACAGCTTTGCTCACCGCAACGCAATAAATTAGTCCCCCCGCAAACTGTAAATGGCAAAAAGCCCCTTCTCAAAGGGAATTCTTTCGGGAAGAATAAATTCCCAAAACAAGTCAGACCCTACCAACACATCTATACATTATGTTTTGTCGCTCCTACAATTATCCGCGAGTTGCAGATTTCGTTCTGACATAAATTGTGCTATACGTTTGTTAACACCGCGTACCAACGCTCCAGAAATTCGGGGTCTTACGATATATATATATATTGATCTTTTGTTCTAAAACAGAATTACTAATAACTGAAGAATTGCATGTTGCGTCTTCTTTTGAGTTACAAATTGAATCAATTAGGTTAGTACTTATTTCAGTGTATCTAGTTTCATTATTCTTTAAATAATTGGGATCTTTATTTCTTAAGCAAAAGTAAGCTATGGTGATTTGGGTTATTGCATTTGAAACATGGACATTTATTTGCACAGCATTTTTTACTTATGTGAAAAGATTTAAAGCAACGATTAGAATTTTTCAGAAATTTGATTTTGCTGTGTGGAGTCATTTTGCGAGTCGTGTGATTCATTACAAAAAATACATGTGGGCAGGGCCGATCCTTGCAGGTGTGCAGCGCGTGTACGGCACACGGGCGGCCACAGACCGTATACAGTTCTATCAATCAAACAAAATTTTTTACGAATTTCTCAAAATAAAACTTATGATAAATTGAATAAATATGCTGTGTGTGTGCGTAATTTTGAATATATATAGTTATTGAAAAATAAAGTCCCGATAACACAACATAGAGTTTAAGAAAAATAGAATGTGCATAGTGTGTTGGCCGATTGCCCATAAATGTCTACTCTTTACAAACATCCTTCATATGATAGCAAAATTCGTGTTGGAGTCGACAATACCGCATTAAAAAAGGGTTTTTTTTTTAAATAGCGGCATTGTGAATCGATGAATGCTTAATAAAGGCGTCTCAAAAACTATTTTTGAGAAAGTTGCTTTGCGAAAATATCTAATACAGTTAATCCAGTGCTTCTCAAAGTTTCAATATTCGCGACCCAATATTCAATCATAATTTTCATCGCGCCCCCATCATACAATAACAATGTATTGAATTCAATAATACTATACTTTGATGCTAAAACTACGATACGACTTTAACCTCTAAAGTGCCACCGGCGTATATAAACGTCTCGCTCAGCCAAAGCGTTAATTTCCCCACACGTATATATACGTCTTTCCAAAGTGCGGTCTTTTATGTGCACTGATACCCATAAAATTATTCCGAAGGCTTTGGAATGCAATAAAAGGACATTGACAATGTTTGTGAAGGATTTACTTATTTCAGACTATTTGCTTCTTTTATTCCTTTCTCCACCCCAATACAATCACGTAACTTTAAATTGGCAATTAAGAATTTGATTCTAAACCGTACAAATTATCAAGATAAATGATAATTTTTCTATATAATTTTATATATAAGAATCCCACACACACATGGGGTCACTGGTAGTTATTAAACATGTTCTTAACTTATATAGTACTATTAAATTAATTATAAAATGCATTTTGAATAGCACTGATAAAATTATAAGTGTAATATATCAGTGTAAATGTGTGTTTTATTTTTTTATTATGTCGGAACGTATTTTGTTTATTTTCCATAAATTAATAATTTTTTTCAAATAATCTTTTATTTTTGACTTTTCAATATGCTTGCGCCCCCCTTGTAGAGTTGTTACGCCCCCAAGGGGGGCGCGCCCCACAGTTTGAGAAACGTTGAGTTAATCTAATAATGTTTAAATTCGATATGAATTTGGGAAAATTAAAAATTTTTTATTTAATAACCTTGCAATTTAGAACAACAAAATAGGGGAAAGAAGGTGACTTTTGCCTATACTTTTACAACGCTTACTAACAATGCTCGTTTTCTTTTTTAGTGTGTTATTTTCCTCTATAAGAAGATAGTAGTTTTATTAAGGGGTTTACAGTTGAAGTAGATCCTGTAGTTTTATTTGGTATTATATAAGTTATAAGAGAAAAAAAATCTTGTGGAAGCTTTTTTTTTTTACTTTTGAGTAAATGATTTTCATTATACAAAGCCTGTTTGAAAAACACTTCAGTATTCACATAGTATTATTAATGTTAGCGAAGTTCTAAGTTTAATTTTATGTTGTAGGAACTTAATGGTACTTTAGTACTAGTTAGTTTAGTTTAAAAAATGCTAGTTTTATGCGTTTTTTTAAAAAAGTCCTTGTTGTAACCAGATGCCATATAATCAAGAGCGATTCACAACATAGCACTAAAAAACGGAAATAAAATAAAACATAAATTTTAAAAGCTAATCCTGATCTATATATATCTGCCTGCTTACATGTATGCACCTAGTCGAAGAGTAATTTCATATGATCTAATCCACATAGCCCCATAAACGTGTTTACTATTGTCTCTATGTTAGCAGTAGGGCTCTAGGGTCAGGAAAACGACTCTTGTCCGAGGCGGCATTTGGACCAAATTCGAAAAATACTTTTTTTTTTTTTTTTTTTTTTTTGTTACCAAAAAATTGGTATGAAAATTGTGACATCTCACGCGTCCTTTCTCTAACATAACCTCTGTGTTCTTTGACGGCCACGATTAATGGCAAATCTTTTCCAACCCAAATCCAAGAAGTGAAACGAAGGCTAGATGCAAATAAGATAACTTTTAAAAGGATAGAAGTTTTAGTGAGCGGGATGGCAATTTAGAGAAAGTTCAGTTCAGAGAAGATAGAAGTGTTGACTGACGGCTTACCTGGAATCTAGCCATTCAACCGAGATACATACCATTGTACGCCAACCTAGAGAAATATCCAAAGTGGATTGGACGTTGAGTATTCAACCAAGGTAGGAAGATTATATTCTGAACGCGAATATATTATTTAGATTGAGAGTAGGCGGATATAATATAATTATATTGATAAGTGATCTAATTGCGCGATCTGTGTTAATGAAGACTACGTGTTTTGGTTTATTCTCACTTAATATAAGTTTGTTCGATATCTAAGTAATTTAAGTTAAATTCTTAATAAAAGTCATATTAAGAATTCTAAAATGTCTCATCATTTCGAGAATCCCACACCTCTAACTTACGCTGAAACCCCACGACATGGTCCACGAAGGTCAACCATGTCGCAAAATATTTTTTGAAGTATTATTATTATTTATACTTTTGAAACCTGTTACCTTATTTAAATACCTAAAATTTTATTTTAGACAATTGAAATGCCGACTACTGCTAGTAAAATTTGTAACGACTCTATATATTTTTCTAAAAAATAAAAATTACACTGCGTGGCGATTTGTTGTAGCAAGTATATGGGCCCCCGACCCCAGGATACAGGTACAAACGATTATCTTTTGTATATGTGTATATGGTATTACTACGTTAAGGGTGACAAATGTGCATAAAAGAAGATCTTATTTAGAGCAGCGTTCGGCAAATTGCAGTTCTTCAAAATTCTGCTTTTATGTAGAAATAAAAATTATGTTTGTTAAAAAGTTATTGTTCATTTTTCTAATTTATAAATATCTCTATAAAAAAAATTACATTTATATGCCCATTTAAATATTTAACTGGCTTTCTGACAAAATTTATTTTAGAGATTGATTGATTTAGAGACAAATCAGAATATGTCATAAAGCGATTGCAACTTTTGGGGGCGCGTTTTCTTTGGGTTTACATAAGAAATAAAAAGGCTAGCTTAGGTGGACACAATGCACAAGCTTTCAAAAAGATCTGCACAACGGAATATTTTCAATAAATGTCTAAGTACAAGATTTTATTGCTCATTTCAAACATTTATACAGCAATTAAACTTTTTCTATTAAGAATTTTCATTTTTTATGAACTTCAAATTTTAAAAAAACTTGTGACTAAGGTATTAATTTGTATATTATTTATTTAAAGATTAATATGACTTGAATTTTTCTAATTACACTAATTTGTTTAGCATTAAATGACAAAATACCCAATGTCTGATCTAGTGGGTTTAAATTTCTGGCTCCAGGACATATTGCGTCAAACGCAAGGTTCCTTATTGGAAGTTACTACTACACTGGTGTGCAAAACTTAAGCAACAGGTGGATTTACTGCCATAACTTCACGAAAAATCATCTGAGAGACATGAAATTCTGAAATGAGGGAGAGTACTATGTACGTAAAGGATGACGAAAGCATCGGCGCTGAAAAAGGAATACAACACATACGGTATGGAATCAAACAAAAACAAGCTTTATTGAACTCATAGTATCGTGACTCATGACTGTCTATCCAACAGGAAGAACAACAAGCAGATGTTCCTTAATATGGTATATGCCCTCCCCTTATTACAATGGTTGCTGCGCACTGTCTCCGCATACTCAGAACCAGCTGGTGCAACATTTCTTGAGGTAGGAGTGCCCATTCCTCAATCAACATCTGTTTGAGTTGTTGGTTGTTCTCCGGATGATGTAAGCGTGTGGCAATACGTCTCCCCAAAGCATCCCACACATGTTCGATGGGATTTAAATCTGGGGAGCACGCTGGCCAATCCATTCAAGTGATGTCATCACTTTCCAGCAGCTCCTCAACAGCAAGAGTGCGATGTGGCCGTGCATCGTCATCCATAAAAATGAAGTCTGGGCCAATGGCACCTCAGAAAAGACGCACATGGGGAAGAAGTACCTTCTCACAATAGAGATCCCCGGTTACACACCCCCTGTCGAAAATGTGAAGCTCAGTTCGCCTGTTCAGCATAATGCCTCCCCAGACAAGAACTCCAGGACAACCGTAACGGTGTCTTTCCTTGATGTTACTGGGATAAAACCGGGTCCCGATCTCTCTCCAAATCAAAACGCGTTGAGAATCGCTTCTGGTACTGAACCAACTCTCATCCGTAAAGAGGACACGACTCCATTGATCAGTTGTCCAGTTTTTGTGCTCTCTGGCCCACTGTAAACGGTGGCTTCGGTGGCCAACTTTCAACGGGAGGCAGCGTTCAGGACGGCGGGCGAATAGGCCCCCTTTGTGAAGGCGTCTAGCCACAGTAAACCACGACACTTGTCGTCCCGTTGCTGTACAGAGTTTCTGAGCAATGGTGCTTGCTGACTGCTGTTGACCTCTTTTCGCCTGCAGGATGATATATCGGTCATCCCCTGCAGTTGTCGTCCTCGGGCAGCCACCACCAACCTTTCTAACAGCTGTACCTGTGGTTTGGAACGCTTTCCAAGCGCGCGAAGCAACACTTTTGTTGATTCCGAACTCTGCAGCTACACTGGTGAAAGTACGCCCCTCCTCCAGCTTTCCGATCATTCTTCCACGTGTAAAGTCGTCCAGGTTATTTCTTCTAGCCATATTTCACGAACTGAAACACTGGCACTTGCAGCGAATATGTTGAATTGCGTCTCCGTCCTTCATTTTATTCTACTGTTGAGCAGCGCGCGCCGACATCACGCGCTTTGCGTACGCTCACATCGCTTCTGACGTTTTGTTTCTGATATTTGCATACGCATGACGTTTCTACTGACTTACGTGTTCACTGTACTGATCTCCAGACCTCCTTTTCTGCAATTTCATGGCTATCTTCTAAATTTTTACATTGTTGCTTAAGTTTTGCACACCAGTGTATATTACTACCCTATTAAGATAAAGTACACTGGTCTCCAAAAGTTAAGGAACAA
>BMAV01017016.1:348632-368377 GCA_019973955.1 Trichonephila inaurata madagascariensis | reverse complement strand
GCTGTCGACCTCTTTTCGCCTGCAGGATGATATATCGGTCATCCCCTGCAGTTGTCGTCCTCGGGCAGCCACCACCAACCTTTCTAACAGCTGTACCTGTGGTTTGGAACGCTTTCCAAGCGCGCGAAGCAACACTTTTGTTGATTCCGAACTCTGCAGCTACACTGGTGAAAGTACGCCCCTCCTCCAGCTTTCCGATCATTCTTCCACGTGTAAAGTCGTCCAGGTTATTTCTTCTAGCCATATTTCACGAACTGAAACACTGGCACTTGCAGCGAATATGTTGAATTGCGTCTCCGTCCTTCATTTTATTCTACTGTTGAGCAGCGCGCGCCGACATCACGCGCTTTGCGTACGCTCACATCGCTTCTGACGTTTTGTTTCTGATATTTGCATACGCATGACGTTTCTACTGACTTACGTGTTCACTGTACTGATCTCCAGACCTCCTTTTCTGCAATTTCATGGCTATCTTCTAAATTTTTACATTGTTGCTTAAGTTTTGCACACCAGTGTATATTACTACCCTATTAAGATAAAGTACACTGGTCTCCAAAAGTTAAGGAACAACCGGTTTTTTGCGCCTAATTTTCAAATGAATGAATGTGGAAACACCAAATTTTGATGGCATGTGCACAAAGCAGTTATGTATTGACTGCAAGATAGAAAAGTTTACATAAAAAAAAATTCAAAAATGATTTATAACAAAAAAAGGCAATCTCGTTGGAAAAGCCCATTCTTGGAATTAATAATAATCACAGTTTTATGTGGTAAAATGTCAGAGAAACATAACAAAACTGGGTTTTAATAAGAGATACGCCCACCCCTAGCTTGAATGCATTGGCGACATCGAATTTCCATGCTGTCAATTAAGTTGTCGGTTACCGAAATGGGGGGGAAACAAAGACCAGATACGGAGTAAGCTTTGTTCCAGCTCTGCTAAAGATCTTGGAGGAGGACTTAAAGCAGCAACCTGTCTATCAAGATAGTCCCAAAGATGCTCTATCGGATTTAAGTCTGGAGATCGAGCTGGTCATTCCATTCTCTCCAAACCAAGACCCTCAAGATATTCCTCAACAATTACAGCTCGGAGAGTTTGTGCATTATCATCCATCAGAATGAAGTCATTGTCAATTGCACCGGCATACGGGTGGCCATATGGATCAAGGATCTCATTCTGATATTTCACACCAGTCAGAGTTCCTCCCTGGAACACATGCAGGTCAGTGTGACCACCGAGTGAGATCCCTGCCCAAACCATTGTTCCACCACGTCGGTAACTGTGTCTTTCAACAATGTTGGATTGATGATATCTGGTGCTTCGTTCTCTCCAGCTGAGCAGACGTCCTGAATCTCTCTCCAGTGGGAATCTGGACTCGTCTGTAAAGAGTACAGAAGCCCATCGCTGTCTGGTCCAGGAAACGTGTTCTCCTGCCCAAGATAAGTGGGCCCTTCTCTGTCGTCTGTTGAGGGGTACACACACAACTGGTCACCTTGCATAGAGACCTGAATTGTGAATGAGTGAGTATTAATGTCACACTGTTCAGCTACACGAGGGCTTTTAGCGACGGACCACGTAATTTTGAACCAAGGTCAAGTGATATAAACGACATTTGAGCTGGTACCCTCTCTCCTAACTACCACACCACACCAACGGGAGGACGTTTCAGCTCTCGACAGATTTAACGTGCATCGCTGCCCTACACGGCGGGTCTTTAGTGGTACTGGGCTCGAACTCATGACGTGCCTGCCATGATCCTGCCTTGACCACTGGGCTACCGCAGTCCTCCTGAATTGTGAAGACGCCTTCGCACCGTACTAGCGGATATTCTTCTCCCTGGTGCTACAGAGTGGTCTGCAACAAGTTGCGGCACAGAAATCCTTCTTCTCCTTCGGGCCGAAAGAGTGATAAAACGGTCTCCTGCAGGTGTTGTAGCTCGTGGTCGGCCTGGAACATGTCTTCTGGACACAGATGCTTCGGTTTGATATTGACTCCGGAGACGGTGGACCACACTACGAGACACATTAAGACCCCTAGCAGCATCAGCCTGGGACAACCTCATTTCCATTCATCCGACCACCCACCACCTTAATGAATCGGGCAAACGGCTTCTCTCAGACATTGCGAGACTCCACTACCTATTGTCAACAAATCTGCTAACAAAAGTTGTAAATCAACAAAAGTTACACGCGTAATTACGAAAGCCTGATATATGTGCACATTTTTCTCTCACTCATATATATTTGTTCTTTCCTATTTAAAAAAAAGGGGTAGCTATTGTTTTTGCATACATTTGTATAAAGTTCGTTTTTATCATTTATATAAACTATAAATTTTATTGTTACAGTCATTTTTTTTTTACGGTGAGCTTCGAAAAACATGCTGTTCCTTAACTTTTGGAGGCCAGTGTATTAAGAAATATTTTATTGTATTTGCCTTCATGAAAAAGCGGAATATAAAAATAATATATTTATTTTGAAAAAATCTCTTTCGTTAATATATATACGTATACATTTACGTAATAAATAAATTCACTTAAGTGCATGACAATTTTAACTGAAGGGTTTACTGAGTTAAAAGACAACTAGGTAATTTTAATGTCAATGAAATTATTTTGTATATATGTATCTATAGCTATAGTTAGGAGAAGTGGCGTAGCTATATATATGTATCCAAAGGCCCTGGTAAATATATATATATATATATATATATATATATATATATATATATATATGGGTATCTATCTATGGATTGGTTTTATCAAGTAAAAATGTAAAAGTATATGAATATTTTAAACCAGCTTTTTATCGTGCTTTGCAGATCCTAGGAAAGCAAAGCTTCATACTACCTATATGCATGTGTATGAGTTTTCTTGTGTGAGCTTTAGTGAAAGATCACCCAGGTTCAATTTGACACCACGACAGACCTCTTCCAGTACAGCTGTGAAGAATTTAGGAACTGCCGGAACTGGAAGACGTGAAGTAACGTAACATATAACAAAAAATTAAATAATAGAGAACAATATTACCAATAACATAAGTATTAGGAAATAAAATGATGTAGATAAAGAATAAAAGGTTTATTATATGATGTGTGTGATCGGATTTACCTATTAACAACACATTAACAATTTGGCTTACAATATTTTCCTATCTTTAGTCTTCCCAAAAGTTTCAATATGCTCGGTTAAATCCAAGCTTGACGCGATAGTGTTCCCCTCAGGGGGTTCACCTTCTTTAGGTGGGTACGGGTGTCACAATCCCGAGGTACCCTAGTGATCTTTTCCTTTTCCCAAGGGGTTTACTATCTTTGGTAAACACGGGTGTCACGACCCCGGGGTACCCCAGTGATCCTTCACTATTTTCGACCCTTTATCTTGTCATCCAATTTCTTCTTTTCCCGTCCAGACCACAGACCTATGAATGTTTGGCGCAGTATAGCCAAAACTGGCTCTTGCGCCATAAAACACCAAACTCATCTCAACTCAACGACGCGATAGTGTTTTCAATTTATTTTAGCGACAAATGTCGGAGTTGAGCTTGGTCCACATCAATTCTTAAATAATTTTTAATTATTTTTAATTTGCTAAATGATTTTTCAGCTGCTGGCTTCGCCGAGGCCACTCGAGAAACTGTGTTGTTTAATTTTCTCTAGTAAATACCTTCAATCGTTAATGCCTATACACCATACATTTTTCCTGTGTGAAGCAAATAACCAGCAGCGTTGACAGTAGACAGCATCCAGTATTATGGAATAAAATTGCCAAAAATGATTAACTAGTCCATATTTGAAATTTGAAAAGTAGTACGGTTTTGAAAAACACCTGTTGTTCTGGTGGATGTCTCTTTTAAAAAACTCCGAAAGCTGTTAAGGCCCCCATATCAAGAACTTGACGTTTTTCTTTATAACTTAATATCTTATTAGGGAAGTTACTCAAGTCATTAAAAGAAAAATTATCGTTGACATTTTCGAAAAATGTGTAGACCGATGGTTCCTCCGCTCTTAAATGTACCATGAAGACTTAGTCCACGCGTTGGCATGGTCGGCGCGTTATCTTTAGTAGACATCTCAAAAAACACTGTAGTGACCACATTATATAAGTTACTATTAACAGAAATACTTGGACTATATAGAAATACTCATAGAAGGCTGTTGAAGAAATCTGACAAGTTTGGAAAATTTTTGTTAACTATATTCTCTTTCTTGGTGGAGTTTGCGCTTAAACGCCTCACTGGGTTTCTCTTCTTTTTTTTTTTTTTTTTTTCCATAATTTTAGTTTTGTAATTTATGCAAAACAATTCGTTTGTGCCAGAATACTAACTGACGTTCAAATGAAGGAGAAATGTAATGCTACACTACAAAACGTCGTTGGAGAATCCCTGGCTGTTTATTTATATTTTCGGGAGGATCGAACTCACTCAGGGGGTTCCCCTCAGGGGGTTCACCTTCTTTAGGTGGGTACGGGTGTCACAATCCCGAGGTACCCTAGTGATCTTTTCCTTTTCCCAAGGGGTTTACTATCTTTGGTAAACACGGGTGTCACGACCCCGGCTACAAAATGGTTCACCAAGACAGACAGGAAATGATACAAAAAATAAGCATGAACAAGAAAACGCAACACATTAGAATTATTTTTTTAAAAAAATACTTATGCAAAAGAGCAGAGGAGGGGAGGGGGACAAAATTATACCAGTCTATTTGCAGATACGAATAGATTGTGAAATATTAAAACAGGAAACTAGCTTATTATGAATCATATTGTTATTAAAAATAAAATGTAACTAGAAAGGAATTGCTTCCTGTGTAGGTTTTTTAAGATGTAATAATAAGTATGGTAAACTTTATCATGGAGTTTATTTTCAAGTAACAGTTTGTAGAAAAATGAAAAAATTGAAAATAATATAAACTTTTCAATAAGTAAAGTTCGCAACACTATACAAACACGGAAAGAATTTGGGGGAATTGCCTGCAAGTTCGAAATTTTCTTACATTTATATCTTAAGGGGAGAAAATATCGCAAATTCGACTTGCGTAATGGTAAGCGTCCGTAGGCCCCCTGAGTTTGAGGGCCCCGATGTATGATGCCATTGGCAGCTACGACGCTGGTTAAGAGTACATGGTTTGTAAAATTTCATCTTTGGATTAAATCGAAATAATATTAATTGATACTAAATTTTTTTTCATAAGACAGCTTCCACTTCCAGAACGAGATGTGCACATCCTTCTTTACTATTGCCAATATTTAAAAAAAAAAATGCGGTTCATTTTTCTTGTTCATTGTAAATTTTTTTTTCTCTGAATCATCAATTAACAATCATATTCTGAATCACCATGTTAAGTCAATGTAACACATGTGTTTTTAGATGCGTTTTTTTCTCTCTCTCTCTCATTTTTTATTCATTAAGAGAAGTTTAGTAATATGTTGCAATTATAAATATATTTTTATAAGTAATTGTGTTATTGCTGATCGAAGTATAGAAAAGGCATCTCTTAAAAATTCTTTGGGAATATGTAAAGTTTGTAAATTACGTCAATAATAGGTTAGTTATATTTCAATCTTTACTTTCTTTTTTAATTTAAAGAGAGATACATTTAGTTGAATTATAAATTTATTTTCAAATAAGATTGCATGTGTTGATATTTAATTATTATCGAAAGTATCCCGAAATGACATTGTTGCAGGAAGCTAAAGGACAGAATTTTATTGAAATGAGAAATATATAATGTATTTTTTATTATTATAATAATCATGAAAATACTCTGAAATACGTAAACTGTGTAAGATCGTGGTGCGAATTAAAGACAAGGCTAAAAAAAAAAATTGTACTATTGAAGCGAAACAACAAAATGTATACAATCGAGAGAGAAAAAAAGGCGATGGCACGCCATCACTGAAAGAATGATTGCTGAAGTACAATTTTTAGCCAGTTAAAATTTGACATTCAGAGGAACTAGTACGAAGTTGAGAAAATGGTAATTTTTTACAGACAGTTTAGATATTGGCCAAATTTGATCCAGTTATTTCAGAACAACTTAACAATGTCAGTAAATGCAAAAATAACAAAACACGTATTCCACACTACTTAGGGCAGCATTTTGTGACATCTCACGCGACCTTCCTCTAACATAACCTCTGTGTTCTTTGACGGCCACGATTAATGGCAAATCTTTTCCAACCCAAATCCAAGAAGTGAAACGAAGCATAGATGCAAATAAGATAACCTTTAAAAGGATAGAAGTTTTAGTGAGCACGATGGCAATTTAGGGAAAGTTCAGTTCAGAGAAGATAGAAGTGTTGATAGACGGCTTACCTAGAATCAAGACACCACCTCGCCATTTAACCAAGGTACATACCATTGTACGACCATTTGGAGAAATAATTGAAGTAGATTGGACGTTGAGTATTCAACCAAGGTAGGAAGATTATATTCTGAACGCGAATATATTATTGAGATTGAGATTAGGCGGATATAATATAATTATATTGATAAGTGATCTAATTGCGCGATCTGTGTTAATGAAGACTACGTGTTTTGGTTTATTCTCACTTAATATAAGTTTGTTCGATATCTAAGTAATCTAAGCTAAATTCTTAATAAAAGTCATATTAAGAATTCTAAAATATCTCATCATTTCGAGAATCCCACACCTCTAACTTATGCTGAAACCCCACGATAGGGTCATCGAAGGACGGCCATGTCGCAATTTCCAAAGTGAAATAATTACTATTTTAGCCCTATCTATTCGTAATGGGATAACACGCATTGTCAAAAAAGAAAAAAAATATTGCACTATAATTGACTCTTCACCAGAAATTAGTCACACAGATCAAATAAAGTTTTTTATTAGATGTGTTATCATAACTGATGGTAAGGTATATATTTTAGAATTTTTTCTAAGAGATTTTAGGAATTCTACACAAGAAAATCTTTCAGATATGGACACATTCTCTGTTGAATCTGAAATCTCCGAAAAAATTGATTTCACCAAAATTATTGACAAATTTGCTTCTCAGAAAGACAGAAAAGTTATTTTATAATTAATTATTAAGTAGTCTTTGTAAAAGGACTGAGAGAGAGAGATTTATACACTTTTCGTTTCACGAGATTTATGTGTGTGTGTGTTTTAGTACTTTTTTATTAAATTATATTTTTCTGAGTAAATACTGTTGTGTGTGCTTTGCTTTTCTAATTATAAAATGTCTATTTTTATTTCAAATGTAATATTTTTGCTTGTTTATTATTTTGTTAAAGTATTTTGTCTCTATCATAACCCATTAGCTAATCAAAAAATAAAGTTTTGTTCTTCAAATTTTATTTGCATTTTTATTAATGTTTTACTTCTTTCTCTTATTTAGGTAGAGATGAGTTTATAACCACAAAATATAAGTATTAAATAAGTAATTATATATATAAGTATTGTAATAAACAATTAAATATATAAGTATTATAATAAGTAATTAAATATATAAGTATTAGTCAAAATATGAAAAATTCTCCAGAGGGACGGCACATTAGGTCTTTACACGCGGGCGGCCGATACCCTAGGATCGGCCCTGCATGTAGGTTGCATAACATTTAGAGCTGCGGCACACACACACAGAGGGTGTATTTCTATAACAAATTTTTTACTCTCAAATTTTTGATGAGTATAATGTGGCATTGGATCACAATTTTCATTTGAAATTAAAAGGGAAGTTTCGTGACACCATTTCCTTTCTAAAAAATCGTATGAGATCAGAAACATCAATTTCAGTTTTTTTGTTTTTGTTTTTTCTGTCTCTATGAAATTCTAAAACGAGATCATAAGGGATAGGTTTTAAAAGCACTGGCATTAATCCAAATTTCTTACCGAAACATCAAGTTCATCATATAGTTTCTCAAACCACAGACATTTGATGAATATTTTAAACTTTCTTAATTCACAAAATTTTATTCATGAATGTTCAATGCTCAAATTCACAACTCATTCACAAACTGTAAACTAAGTGCGAAATAAATGATGTGGCTACGAGTGTTTCTCAATTTAAATAAAACATTTATTAAGTATTTACAAGGATGCATAAAAAAGCTTAAATATTATCGCGCACGCTCATAGCCGTCCGTTTCCTCCAAACGCATCTAGAGGAATTCACTTTCCCTCTCTCTTCGGAGCGCTTTTTCTCCCCCTGTTGCCACCAGAGAAAAGAGAAACTACGCTTACACCCCTTCCTAGGGTCAGTCACCCCTTCGCTCCTTGGGTGACTAAGATTTATTAGGCGCTCGCCCCTCCTCGGGTCAATCACTCCTTCGCTCTTTGGGTGCTTTCGCAACAATGAAAGAATTAATTATTATATCTCTTTTACCAAATCGCTCTTTTAAACTTTAACATAATTTGTATAATTACCAAGTGAGTTCAAAACCAGAAACTATATTGGCTGCTTGGCCTATTAAAAGAGATTTTAGGTATGCAAATTTTTCCCCTTGTGAAAGGGGGTCGCATTTTTATCAATAGAGCTTTCAAAACTATTCCAAAAATCTTGCCAGTTTTTAGGATCACCTGCGAATTTTTCGATTGTAAGTTTAGGCAACTTGACTGAATTTTGATTTCTCAAAGAATAACTAAATGAAACATTTTCATTTTGACTTAGAGAATGATTTGCTTCCCCCAAACTTACATTTCTCTTTTCAAGATAGCGCGAAATTCGTTTACATAATCTTAAACATTTTTCTTGATATTCTTCGCTTGCTATTACTTCTTTTTCCATAGAATCTACAGAAATTAAGTTTTCAATATCCCGATCGAGTAATTTTAAATTTTTAGCTCTATCTAAAATTATTTCATAATCCTCATGCAATTCCGATTCATCGATTTCTTCAATCGAATTTAATTTTACTTCAACTTTATTAACTACTGTTATTGTTAATTTATGTAATATACTACGACTACTCGGAAATCCACGTTCACTTTATGATTCACACTAAGAACTCGCTGTATCCACAGTGAAATGACAATTTTCAAAATTTATTCTAAAGGTTCTTGGGTTTCGTCACTATATTTTGCATAATCAGACATTAATGCTGGACATCAATAAGGGAGAGCATGGTTAACAATAAAGATTTATTTTATCCAGTACTATAAGACCTGGCACGTTCAAGCTCGGAGCCACATTCGCAAGTACAGGACTGGTATTTATACAAAACGAAGTTTCTACTTACATAAGCGTTCAGACGCTCTTTGGCGGTTACAAGAATTCGCGTTAGGGAATTCTTAACAGCAATATCGCAAGAAAAGTTTTTTGGTTGAATCGATGCATAACAAAGGAGTCTCAAAAATGATATTTGCGAAAGTTGCCTCGAAAATATCTAATATGGTTAATATCACCTAAGACATAAGAGTGTTTAAATTCAATATGCACATCTGGTAGAAATTAAAAGTTTTCAATTTAATAATACCCTTACAATTTAGAAAAACAAATTAGGGGAAAGAAGTGATTTTTGAGTTTACATTCATTTTTATTAACGTTTTATTTTTTACTTCTTTACAGGTAGATGAGTTTATAACGTCAACGTTAAGAATTAGTCAAAATATGAAAAATTCCCTATAAGAACGGGCACATTAGGTCTTTGCATGCGGGCGGCCGACACCCTAGGATCGGTCCTGCCCTTGTTTCCCAGTTATAGACATGAGAAGTATTACCTACATTTTACTGTTTATCTTTAAGCATATTCAATATAACTTCCTTATTTTTTTAATACATAATGCTTTCATGTTATTACAAATTGTGATTTTTATATAATTACAAAGTAGACCTAAAACCAAAAAACTATTTTGGATGATAGTGCAGACAATGAGTTTTTAGAAAGAAATTGAAAATTATTTAATAAAAACACAATTACGTTAAAACTGATCCTAAGCGAATATTAATCTTTAACTTAAGTTTACTGTTCAATTCCAAAAGTTACATGACCTCAAACTGATTCTAACTTTTCTTTCTTGGATCTTATTGATTTGAAAAATGCTGATGATGTTCATTGTCAAAATGAGTGTTCAGTCCCTATTTCAGATCAATTAGTTAGGAATATGAATTTTGAGCATCGTCTTAAACTAGATTTAAATCTGAAGTCTCTGTAATAGGAAGAAAGAATCGTAAGATCGAGACTAAATTCTTCCTGTAATTGTCTCGTATGGAATAACGGAAGCTCAAAATACTCACACAACTTCCACAGAAAAATCTGGAATATTGTAGTGATTCAAGAATTGCTCTCATCCCATATGACTGTGTTTCAGAATTACAGGGTTCGAATCAAACATCTTTAGTGATTCTCTAGTTCGAAGTTAATTATTTAAAACCTTAATTGATACTTTCTTGAAGCATTGGAATTGATCATTAATACTTAGCAAAAATGGAAATATTCTAAGCATTGTATTTTCTTTATTTTATTTAAAAATAAAACAGAATTATATAAAATATTTTTCCAGTGAGAGTATATATGCAGGGCCGGCTCTAGCAGTTTTGCCGCCCCGGACAAAAATGGAAAATGCCGCCCCTCTTCCTAAAGTAATAAATTATTATTAAAAAAGATAAATTGTGATCACACATATATGTACACACTTATGAAACTTGAATATTCTTTCGAAATAAATAAAAAATTACAAGTATTCTTTTTTTTATTTTTACTTTTAATTCTGAAAACTTCTTTATCATTTTTGTAAAATCAGTTTGTTCATCTAATTCATGTTCGCTAGCCAATACAGCGAAAACATTTAATCTATCTTGAAGAAGATAGTTGTGGATCCTAAGAAATTGTTTATTAATTTTAATTTTGAAAACTTTTCTCTCCACTTACTCCATTTATTAGCAGCAAACAATCAAAATTCTTAGTGTCATAGCAAGATTTGGTGCAAATTCTTAAGTTGAAATAAGTTTTAAAGCTTCAATTGGACTTTCTTTTTTGCCTAACAAAGCCGAAACTGACAATGTTTCATCTACTATATCAAACGCGCATTTATATCCGTTGATTCTCCATCGATCAATATTGTTTCTAATTTTTTAAATTTTTATTTCCTTAACTTTAGGGATATCTTTTAAATTATACGTATTGTATAAAAATTTCAAACATTTGCAGTGAGTACTCATTAGATTAAATGTACATTCTAAGGTCTTAACTGCTGGATCAATCGTAAGAAAAAATAAATAAAAATACCTGGAGTTTTAATTTAGGATTATTCACCGAATCATCTCGTGCTTCCTATTTAAAATTAAAATTTCTTCATCACACTCTGTGATGTGACTGCATCATCTCTGAGTTAGCAAGGATATAAGTCTCATCAGCCACTCCTATTGCATCTCAGATATTTCATAGAAAGTGATATCCTATCGAAGATCCTTCAAAGAATCTTTTAAGAATTTTTTGAGTTCCATAGCAAATAATAGACCTTGGACTTTTGTCTGCAATAGCTTACTTAATACACTTATGCAATTTAAGATTTTATACCAAATAATAATGTAGTACATAAACTTGAATATTTTTTTAAAGAGTTTAATAATCCGGAGACCTCATCTTTTATAGAGTAGTCAATTTCAGCATTATTATAAACACAAAATAAAGCATCATAAATATCTCTTAGTTGATATCTTAAGGTATCCAACTACGTTCGGAGCCGTGATTTTTCAAATGCGTACAAACGAATATTTTTTTTAATATTTAGGGTCAATTAGGTTATAATACACGCATGAAATTGTCTTAAGAATATTATTACAATAAGAAATGATTTAAATGCAATATTTTGGCAAAAAAATGAATATAGAATTATCTATTTTCCAAATATATTCTTCTTTTATGGAAAATGCTTCTGTAATAATATTTTGCCTATATATAGCTCAGACGTCTGTACATAACCTGAACTAGGATTTTTCAAATATACTAATTAGAGGTGGATTTATCCATCCTTTAATAAATCCGACTGGAGAAATTTTAACGGAAAAACACTGATAATTATTTCAATTGGTGGTAACTCTGAAAATAATGTGATTTTTTTAAAAGCCGTCGTTCATGCCTTCTGGAAAAGTCTTAGCTATATATAAGCAAAATATGGTTATTATATTAGCATTTTTCATAAAAGTACAATGTTTTGAAAAAGGGTGAATCTAAGTTCCTTTTTTGCCAAAATATTGAATTTAAGTAATTTTCTTATTGTAATAATATTCTGAAAACAATTTTATAAGTGTATTCTAATCTGAGTGACATTAAATATTTAAAAAAATATTCGCGCGCGCGTTTGTGCGCTTTTGAAAAATCCCGGTTCTGAACGTAGTCGGATACTTTAAGGGTTTTATAAACTTTATTCGGCTTTCCCAGGTAGTTACACTTAGTGGATTTAAAAGTTACGCCCTTGATTTTTTTTGATAATATGGCACATAAAAAAATTGAAGAAAAAAACATTTTTTTGTCCACTTAAAAAAATGACAGGCTTCTAAGGACGCTTTTGCCATTTCATTAACGATGAAATTAAAAGAGTGGCTACCAGTCACGTGAATTGTGACGTCCCAATTCTAGACTGTACTCCTGATTTTTTGCTTCTCATATTGTCTTTGCTATCATAGGCTTGCCCCCACATATCTAGCAAACTTAGACCTAATTTCTTAAATTTCTCAAATATTAAATTTGAAAGTTCTTTTCTAGTCAATACAATTGGAAGAAAACCTAAGAACTCTTTAATGAATTTCACTGGTAACTTCATTAGGATTAGATTTTTCAGTACATACATATTGTACCAAAAATGTCACTTGATAGATCTTACTGGCATTACGAGTGCAATCTAAATTTATTGAATAAATTTAGATAATCGAATATTTTAAAAAATATTTGAATTAGATAAAAGAAATGTATAAAATAAATTATAAACTGTTTTGCTTTTTGATGCAAAAATTTGAATTAATCAAAAATGGGTTCATTTGAATTTAAAATTGATATGTTTGAGATTTTTCTAAATCTTATCGTAATTTTAAAACAGAAAATATTAGAAGCACCTATTTTATTTTCGTCGAAATTTACAATGTTAAATATATTTAGAATTGGTAACTATGTGGGGTAAGACATTCTAATAAAGTAGAATTTTCAAAATTAAAATGATGACGGCGGAACTAAACATTTAATTTTTTTTCAACAAACCTATATATGTATCTGTATATAGCACTCACAAAAGATAGAACTGATTTATTTAAATTTCAACTCAAAAAGATATTTTACTTTTACAACTCCAACAGAAAAAAAATGCTTTCGGCAAATTTTATAACCAAACCCTAAAGCTAAAACTAATAAAAATACTTTTAAAATATATTGCAGTATATTTAAAAAATAACCATAAGAAATACGCGTTATATTTCTCTTTTTCCAAAATAAAATTCTATTTTTTAGTTAACACAAAAAATACTGTCTCTTAAATAATAGCATATGCAATAATATAATAATAACAAATAATATAACTAAATTTCTCTCTTTAAATAAAAAAAAAAAAACTGAAATAAAACAACGAGATTACAGACCTAATTCAAACGTTGAATATTTAGAAAGAATTTTTAAAAATTTTTTAAGAAAGAATTTTAAAAAGTTTATATCTTTGAAATAATAAGATTTAAGAAAGAATATTTTTATTTCTCTCCTTTGATCTTATCTTTGAACCTTTTTCAAGGTCATTTAAATAAAATGTCTCTTAATAAGAGAGGAATATATATGGTCCCTCTTCAGAGACTGGTACCAATAGAATTGTGCCTTATTTGGAGGTGTACCTCTCTAGAAGTACCGTAAAATCCGGCGTATAACGCGCACCCATACTTTCATGCTGCATTTTTTTTATTTTAAGGTATATTCGTCGTATAACGCGCACCCTCTTTTTGCGAAAAAATCTGAAATGTTAGTGTATAATGTCCTTATGTTTTGAAGTCATTTATTCAAGGTATTATCCCAGACTTTTGAAAAGATAGTATACTTCTAAAACAACAACTCTTTTATTTCATGTCATTTCTTTTAAATAAACAGTACTTCAATATGTGTAGAAGTATTTTTTTTTTGTGCACATCTCTTTTATTATTTTTAAAGCTATCGTTTTTATACCCGGCGTATAAAGCGCACCCTTAAATTTCAACGTTATTTTTTTTTTTGTATTAAAAATGCGCGTTATACGCCGGATTTTAAATTAAGTTAAAATTTTTTCGTAACAAAAAAAATATATTTCAACTTCATCCAAATGCCGCCCCGGACATGGGTCTGGTTTGTCCGGCCCTAGAGCAGCCCCTGATATATGTCGCAGAAAAATGATTAAATTAGGCATTTCATTAAATCCCTATGGAAGTTTGATTAATTCACAAAAAATGTTAAAATAAGAACTCTGTAAGGTGATTTCCCTAAGGAAAGTAAGTGATTTGATCAAATCTCTCTAACCTGTTTCAGTGAAATGATGAAATAATATTGTCAAGAGTTTAGAAGTGTTTATATATTTAGCAAATAGGGTGCATTATTAAAAGTAGAGTAATTACTACAACAATAATCATCGAATTACAAATTATTTATTTGAAATTAATTAACAAAATAATTAAATAATAAATTTGGTATTTTTTTTTTTAAAAAAAGAAGATATTTGTAGTAGAATTTCAAACATTTTTTTTTAAAAAAAAATTATACATTAATATAGTACTTCAGAAATATCCTGCTTTGTAACACCTTTCTTTTTTAGTTATTATATCCCTTTTTAAAATAGCTTTTTCTTTAACACGCTTTAATTAGTTTCACTTGTATGTAACGGAATCTTTGAACACGATTTTTACCCACTTTAAAAGGTCAGATTAATTCGAAATTTTGCACACTTGTCAAGGACTGATTACAACACAATAATTTCATATAATTTATCTATAAAGAGGGCGTGATCTAATACCGTAATTTTTTTTTACATTTTTCAATTGAAGTTTTATCCAGTTTCTGATTTTCAGGCATACAAAAGTGATATATCAATCGAAAGATATTAATGCAAATATAACTAAATAAAACTAAAAAGTGATATTTAGGTCAATTTGTTTTGGTGTGCCACGTCAGAAGCCCGGTGCTGCTTGGCACGGACGAGGAGAGAGGGTAGGAGGTAAAAGGGAGTTATAACAAAAGCGAAAACAGAGCTCTACAAATGCTGAAAAACAGTTCGGGGATTTGATCAAATTAGTTTACATTAGGGAAATGACCTCAAAGAGACGTTATTTTAACACCTTGCGTGAATTGATCATCTCCCTTAGGGATTTGATGAAAGCCCTAATTGCATCATTTTCCTGCATTTACAACTGAGAATAAAAAATAAGCTGAAGAAAAACGAATGTCTTAAAAAAATTTTCATAATTTTTAAATTTTGTTTTGTGCATACTTGTTCAATTGTGTTATTTTTGATCATATCTTTTTAGCAATTTCATCGAAATTGAAAGAAATAATATAATTTTCAATTAGAAAAAAGTTCTGCAAAGGTATAACAGTGGCTAGAATATTTAAACTTTCTCTAATCTGAAAATATATGGTTTCTACTGGTCATACGGGGTTCCTACTGCAAAGCTTTTCAAGTAATTCAAATTTTCAGTGCATACCCACTTTTAAAATATATAGATACATAATAAGTGTTTCTAAATTACTCTCGAACACAGAGGCGGATTAAGGTAGTTGGAGGCTCCTCGCGGTAAAAGGTTTGAGGCCCATGGGCTCAAGTCAAAAAACTAAAATAGTGAAAAGATTCGCTGACCTTAAATTCTCAAAATAATAAAACTCAACCGAAAAATCTTAAATGTATTTTAAAAAAATTAAAAACCTTACAAAAAAGTTTACAATTTTGCAATACAACTTTACTTCTTGATTTCTTTGGCAAATTTATCGGTTATTTTTGCCGTATCTACTTTGTCCAAAACATCTTATTCTATATATAATAAGGCCATGTTGCTCAATTTGTCTTCTCTCTCATAGTACTTCTTAAATAATTTTTAACACGCTTTAAAACTAAAAAAGGTCTCTCACCTGATGCATTCAATATCGGTATTATTAAAAATGTTTTCAGAAGTTATCTCTACGTTAGGATTTTTCTTGCAACTCGGTAAATTTATAATGAGATCTTCCTTGTATCTTTGTTTTCTTTTAAAAATAGTAAAAACTGATCCAATTAATATCATTAAAATTAAAAGATTCGACATATTCTTTGCAAGTTTCTTTTAGTTTTTGTGTAACTTTCTTCTTACTTTCAGGTAATATGTCGTAAAAAATACAGTAAAGTGTTCTATAACAGTTTCATAACCTGACTCAAAACCTAGGACCCCACACCTGAATTTTCCGGGGGGCCTTAATATTCTGCGTTACGCCATTGAGTAAAATATACTGATAAAAATAAAAATTCCATCACCAAGGAAGAGTTGTGCTTTATCAACGAAATTTGGTAATCGTGTTTATGTGTATCTGAAAGATGATTTTGATTCAAATTTCGCATTAGGCGCATAAGTGTGGCACTAGTTGTGCTACTTTGAGGATGCGAATCAAGTGTACTCTAAATACGCACTGTAAAGTTCGTGAGTGTTATTAATCGCTGAGATTTGACGTAGTGAATTGATGTTAGTCCAGAAAGACTTTAATATAAATAAATCATTATCAACAGCTTGCTGAGTTTAAACGAGGTAGTGTAAAAGAAAAAAGGTGGAATATTTTTCTTTCCACGATATTGCAGAAAGACTTGGTAGGAATGTACCCACTGTACATGATTTTTGTCAGCAGTAGTCCCGGGAAGGCACAATCTGAAGGGAAAAAAAACAATGGTTTAACCACGTGCGAATCACCACAGACAGAAAAGAGCCGTATTCAACATATGGCTGGGGAACATCGTTGTGCATCTACAGGAGAAATTACAGTTTTTTCGGCACCAGAGTGACACAGTGAACTGTAGCAAATTAATCGTTTGAGAAATAGCTCCCCCAGCCGGATACCCTTTAGCGTTCATACCACATTAGTGCTAAATTACTGACATCTGCGACTTCAGTGATGTCATGATAAAGATAATTTGAAAGTGGAGTGGTGATGTGTTGTATTTTCGATCAAAGCTGCTTCTGTTTTGGTGCTCCTGCCCTGTCAGGTCAGCGCCTGCAAATAAACTTTCTGGGGTATAGATACACTGGACCTACACCTAGAGTTATGGTCTGGCACGAGCAGTTTTCTTTGATTGCAGTACCACTCTCGAGGTTAATTCATACACACTGACAGCAAACTTTTACGTCAGTCTGGTGATTTTAAATGCTGCATTACCATTTATAAGCATCATTCAAGGGGTGTTTTCCAACAGAATAACGTGTACCCTCATACCCTGTTGTAACCCAACATGCTCTATAGAGTGTCAACGTGTTACCCTGGCCTGCTAGATCACCAGATCTTTCTATAACCGAACACGAATGGGACATTACTGGATGGCAACGACAGCGTCATCCACAACCGTAATTAAACAACCTTATATTGACCAATCAAGAGCAACATACATGCTATTCCATCCCACAAACTGATATCCGATACTTATATGACACGTTGTTTGTACGTTTGCATGCTTGCATTTAGAAAACTCAAGCAGTTACATCGGTCTTTAATGTACCATCATTTCACATTTGAAATGACTCTTCTCACGCTTACATTAGCCTGTGATCTTGAAACTTTAATCAATTAAATATGTTACCTAGACAAATGTTTTGCCGAAGTTTCATTGATCTACAATAATTTTTCTTGATGTTGGGATTTTTTTTTCATTAGTGTAAGATGTATCAGAGTAACTAAGCATCGTTGTGAACTAAAAACGAGCTCGTTTGACTTGAATAGTATTCGTTTACTCGAAATAAAATTTGTTTAAAAAAACACAGGCTAAAATTTTGTACAGATTGCAACAATACAGATATACGAAAGAAAGATGGCTAGGGCTACTTTCTACACGATTATTCAAATCCTTGAAAATCATTGTGGTTGCAATATCATTTCAAGATCTTTTTGTTGCATATTGAATTTACAACAGGAATCCACCAAGCTTGGGCCCCTGGCGGCCACCAGGTCCGCCAGCCGTTTAATCCGCCTCTGCTTTAAAATCAATTTATTCTTCAAGTTTAAACTAAGTATTAAAAAATATCAACATATATGCAATTTCAACATTATTGGCGCTTTAAAAACTTTTTTTTTCTTACACACTTTATCTTTCTAATGTTTCACCAACTTTTTGTGGGAATTTTCAACACATGAGATGTAATAATTATTCTCATCTTCAGTAGTAACTCATCTTATCTAAGATTTTTTTCTTTTTTTTTTAGAAAATTTGAAAGAAAAAAAACTGTGCTGAAGAATATTAAAACATGCGTTTTTATTTTTAAATCCACTTGAGAATCCTCGCTTCCTATGTTACACTATTCAAATGGTGCGCTATTTTCAACGATGTATGAAAAGTGGAATTGTAAGATGATTTTTGAAGTAAATTTAAGCAAACAAATACTTGAAAATAAGTAAAATATGATTTTAATAAAATGAAAAAAAGATAAACAGCTATTAAAAAGTATTCTTACTATGCTATATTAAAATGTGCTTTTTCAAAATATTAAAAACAATAATTTTTACAATATATACAAAAGAGTTCAAAAGGTTTTTTAAATCATAAATTAGTATTGTAAACATATGTTTTCATTGTATAAATAATTCATTTACGATTGTCTTCTTTCAAAAAAGATTTGCATCTGGTGATGATCTCATCAATATCTCCGTAACAGCCTTCTAAGTGCCTAAAAAAATAAGATTTGTAAATTAATTGATTTCAGTAGAAGAACAACACAAAAAATAGTAGTATTTCATACTCCGTTAGATGCTGGTATTCATATTTTTAGATATACAGTTCATATTTTAAATGAAATGAAACTAATAATATATATATATAGTCAGCTATGTGACTTAGCCTTGTGATTGGGATACCCTAAAATTTGGATATCGAAATTGGCTAATTTATCAAAAGTTATGACTTTTTTTTTCTTTTCTTTTTATATATATGTTGTGGTTCTCGAGTCCAAATCTTTTTAAATATATATGTTGTGTGTACTATATATAATACTGCATTGCTCCACATATTTATAGGTTCACGATAAATGTTCTAAAATTCATAAGTTAAAATAAAAAAAGTTTATAAAAATGATTTGCAAATTTTGAAAGAATTGTTGCCCTGTACGGAAGAATATGCAAAAAAGGCAGTTTTGCGAAAACACCGTAGTAATTTCGAAATCAGCCGTGTTTCATTTTCTCGTGAAAATTACGAGTAGATAATTGTACTGTATTTCGGGAATTTTTAACTACTATGGCGCGTAATTTACTACTATCGGAAAGCAGAAAAGATTTTATGGAAGCTTATAAGCACAGTGGAAATGGAGTTAGAAAAAACTCGCATAAAAAAGGCTATCTCGTTACGAAATAAAGAATTTTCTTCGGAATATGAGAACTTATGGAACACATATTAATTAAACTCTCGAGATGTCCATCTGTGCTTTATTCAAAGAACAAACTTCGAATTGCTCGAGCATCACACACACACACAAATTCTGTACCATTAACGAACCAGATAAGAAAACATTGTGATCTAAAAGTGTTCAAAGAAACTGTCAGTATTTTAAAGTCCACTTCTTACATTGTTTGAGCAAGATTAAAAGGGACAACATAATGAAGACCAATCAACAAGAATGCAAGCCTTG
>BMAV01017016.1:274821-300055 GCA_019973955.1 Trichonephila inaurata madagascariensis | reverse complement strand
CGCTTAAGGTACAGGTGGTTATCAAAATAATGGAAACACCTTAGATTTATAAAGAATCCTTTATTAGTATGGTGTAGGACAGCCTTTGGCATGTAATACAGCTTAGATTCACCTAGGAATCGATTCATCCAAGTGCTGAATAGTGTTTAGAGGAATACTGTACCATTTATTGTGGAGGTATTATGAAATTCTGGAGATATTGAGAGTTCTGGGAGAGATGCTGGTGGAGGATATTGATTCCGTATTGAACGCTCTAAAATAGACCATAACGGTTCAATTAAATTGAAATCGGGTGACTCTGCGAGCCAAGGTAGATGTTTTATTTCATCCTCGTGTTCTTCAGACCATGATTGGACCAGTTTTACTGCATGGATAGGTGTATTATCATCCTGGAAAATTCCATCTCCTGCAGCAAACAAAAGTTGCATCATAGGATGGACCAGGTTAGCTAAAATTTCTCTAAACCTCTTCCCAGTGATCTTTCCTTTCAGGGTTACGATTGGTCCAGCAGAAAACCACAACATGGTTGCCCATATAATGACAGATCCACCTCCATCCTTGACAGTTGGAAGGAAACAATCACGATCATACGCTTGTGCAAGTATCCTTCAAACGGGCACCCGTCCGGTTGTAGGGAAAATTGTGGAAGACGATTCGTCACAGACTATAGTAATTTCTTCCTCATATGAATCGACCTAGTTTTGTGAGTGTGACACTACTTTAGACATTGAATTACTGCTCTGCCGTAAATGTTCTGTTTATGAAGATGCCTTCTAACTGTAATCCTTGACACTGGAGAATCAAGCAGTTGTTATGCAGTTTTATTGCAGCAATTTTATTGCAGTTGTTCTCTTTTTAGACATTACAATCCGCTTCAATATCCGTAGGTCTCCTTCACTGGGCTTCTCTCCCCATCCACTATTTTGCTTTGTCGAGTTTGTCTTGCCACGCCAAGTGTATGCTGTCAACTTTAGACACTACATTTCTAACAATGCATAAACGTTGGAATGTTTCGGTCACGTTTGCTCCAGCTAGACAGATTCCTACAATTTGGTCTTTTGGGAAATCTGGAAGTCCGACATTTTACACTTTTGGAAAAAATCAAAGACTAAAGAATTTCACTAAAGATACCACATACTACTAGAACATATACATTTCTACTCAGAAAAAAATTTAATTATATGTTTATATTATTATGTTTTAATGCTTACGAAGCGTATTCAAAAATGTCACTTTTATTCACAAGTGACTCCATTATTTTGATAACCACCTGTATGGGAAACACTCTTCATAGCATGCAGTGTGTACTTATAAAAAGCAAACATTTAGGTTTTTTTTTAAGTTTCACAATTGTAAAATAAAAATAGGATGAAAACTTTAAAATTGAAAATTAAAATTTTTTTTATCTTTTCTCATTCTATTAAGTATTATGCTTAGTTATATGCAATTATAAAAATGTGCCTTTTTTAAAAACATTTTGTTTGGTTAAGGGTTCAAAGTCGATCGCAAAATCTCTTCAGGTACAATGGTAATAATAGAATGAAATTACAAAATAACACGGAACTTTCTGAAGATTCGTTTGACGACGCATACACATCTGCGCTCTCCACCGATCGTTGTCACATGCAAATTTAGCACGTGAGTTTTAAAATCACCTTTAACACCAAAATAAAATAAACTGTAACAACAGTTCTGTCAGTGTGCGACATCTCTTGCGTTCTTCTTCTAACATAACTCCTACGTTCTTTGACAGCCACGATTAATGGCAAAACTTTTCCAACCCAATTCCAAGAGGAAAAACGAAGCAACAATGCAAATAAGATATCCTTTAAAAGGATAGAAAGTTTAGCGAAAAAGGATGGCAATCTTAGAGAAAGCTTAGTGTGGAGCAGTTCGGAACAAGTGTTTAGACGGCCTACTCAAACAAGGAGACGTCCACCCTCGATAATAATTACAAAGAGGAAGGATTGCAAGCGAGCACATAAGTCTACTTGCAAGTATCAGAATTGTCGAGTCTTCAACCAAGGTAGGAAGATTATATTCCGAAAGCTAGTATAATATAGAAAGCGAGATTAGGCAGATAATTTATTATATTTTGATAGGTGATCTAGTAGTGCGATCTGACTTAAATACATCGGCATACTTTGGTTTATTCTCACTTAATATAGGTTTGTTCGTTATATAAGTAATTTAAGTTAAATTCTTAATAAAAGTTGTATTAAGAATTATAGAATGTCTCATCCTTCCGATAATCCCACACCTCTAACTTACGCGGAACCACCACGTCATAGCTATCGACAGATGGCTATGTCACAAGTGTTCTGAGATACTTCCAAAGCAATGGCGTGATGTACGCCCCAGCAATCCCCGCACTACCGGGCGGCCCAGGATTCTAGGAGCCCCTAGCTAATCCCCACGATTCCTAAGCCTGACTGACGCTAAGTATGTACCCTTTTGTAAGATCCGGCTTGGGGCCCAAAACCTAACTTTGCAGGGGGCCCTGATATTCTCCGTTACGTCACTGTTCTATAGTAATACTATATGATACGAACGACTCATGATGTAATATTCTTTCGGAGGTATGTTCAATAAATGTTAACATTTATGTTCATTTGACCCATTTCTGCTGGACAAATGCTGCCCACCCATAATCTAAAACATGAGTCTCCAACCGGTGGTCTACGAACCACTAGTGATCTGTGAAAAGTTTTTGACAATCCACAAAAAATTGGGAAATATTTATATTTTTGTGAAAACTCAGTTTCAAAAATGACGAGTAAACGTATTGTGGAATATGGATTATACTTTTTTTTAAAATTTCACGTACTATTTTTATCGAAACTCTTGGTGAGTTAAGTAAATTCTTAACTACTGTTACAGAGGCGTATCTAGGGACATTTGAAAATGAGAGTTAGCAACTATGGTGGATTGGTGGCATCCATACTCTTCATATTGTTTTGAGTTGCCGTTTTGTTCTTGCTTTTCGTGAAGTTCCTTTTCAGTGATATGGAAATGCAAGTAGAGACGTAAAAAAGCAACAATATAGTTATAGGGGTCCACATACAGTGGTCAGTCATATTAGTAGACCGCAAAATGTGAAATTATACATTTAGTAGTCCACGAAATTCTTCACGTTGGCAATCGTTGATCTAAAGTATGGGTGTCAAGCCTGTGATCCAAGAAGCAAGCACGGAGTAAAAGAAATTATCAATTAGCCCATTTGGATGATTCTTTGTCAATTCACTGTCACTTGTTTACTATTACACAATTAGTTTAAGGTATCCGACTACGTTCGGAACCGTGATTTTAAAAAGGCACATAAATGGATAGTTTTCATGATATTTAGTGTCACTTAGATTAGAATACATGTATAAAATTGTTTTAAGGACATTTTGACAAAAAAAAATTATTTAAATGCTTGTATATAGCTCAGACCTCTGTACAAAGACTCAACTATGATTTTTGAAAAATTCACATTATTTTCAAAGTTACAACCATTTGAAATAATTATCGGCGTTTTTTTCTTAAAATTTCTCCCCTCTGTTGTGTCGTATAACATGGATAAACCCACTTCTAAGTTATATATTTCTAAAATTCTAGTTGAGCCTCTGTACAGAGTTCTGAGCTATATACAGGCAAAATATTATTATATAATAGAAGCATTTTTCACAAAAGGAGAATATTTTGAAAATGGGTCATTCTATGTTCATTTTTTGTCAAAATATTGTACTTAAATAATTTTTTATTGTAATACTATTCTTAAAACAATTTTATATACATTTTCTAATCTAAGTGACACTAAATATTATCAATTTATACACTTTTGCAAAATCACGGTTCCGAACGTAGTCGGATACCTTAAGCACAATTATACGGCAAGTCAGTTGAATTGAGGTTGTATGTATTTTTTCATTCAGTGAAGAAAACAATGAATTTATTGATATATTGGTGTTTATGCCTGTTGTTATATAATAGTTTTCTAAAAAACAAACGTATGTTTTATTTCATTATTAAACCTTGCTGTTCTTCAAAAAAAAAAAAGACTCATTATCGTGCTCTTATTTTTATTAATATCTAATCATTACCTTGACCAAATAAATAAATTGTCATTACTATGATCCATTTTAAAAATTGTGTTTAAAGGTTCAGCATTGATGAAGCGAAAAAAAAGAAAGAAGAGTTTTAAAGATTTTTATATTTAAACAGCCAACCCTTAAAAAGAATGAACAAGAACGAATTGGTATATATGCAACAAAAACAAAATTAAACTTCACACGTGTACCGTGTGAAGTACACAACCGATCAGCGACGCGATGACGCCATTTATAAATACGTCTTACGATGACGCCATCGACAGTGTTACTGTAAATTTGATTATTCATCAATGATAAACATCCAAATGAAAAGTTGTCACGCAACTCACGTGTTTATGTAAATTATAGAAGGGGAATGAGATGTAAATTAAATGACCTTTCCAACATAAATTAAAAATTTTGAAATATTTTCCGAAATTTTATATAAAATAATTCTTAATAATATATATATCTGTGTGAGTGTGCTTGCGCAACTTATAAATTAAATTAGTTATAAATATATTAACACTATAAATTCTGCAGGGTTTGTTTTTCTCATAAATGATTGTTAGCTTTAGAGCATTTTTTATTCGTATTTCAAAAACAACTCGATATTCTTCCAATACGAACCAGAGAAGCCATAAGATTGAACACTCTTGAATAAAAATATTACTAAACTTAAGGTATCTGACTACGTTCGGAACCATGATTTTAAAAAGGCGCATAAATGGATAATTTTCATGATATTTAGTGTCACTTAGATTAGAGTATATGTATAAAATTGTTTTAAGGACATTTTGACAAAAAAAAAAATTATTTAAATACAGTATATTTCGGCTAAAAATTAACTTAAAATAACCTTTTTTCAAAATGTTCTCCTTTTGTGAAAAATGCTTCTATTATAATAATATTTTGCCTATATATAGCTCAGACCTCTGTACAGAGACTCAACTATAATTTTTGAAAAATTCACAATGTATTTTTTCATTCAGTGAAGAAAACAATGAATTTATTGATATATTGGTGTTTATGCCTGTTGTTATATAATAGTTTTCTAAAAAACAAACGTATGTTTTATTTCATTATTAAACCTTGCTGTTCTTCAAAAAAAAAAAAGACTCATTATCGTGCTCTTATTTTTATTAATATCTAATCATTACCTTGACCAAATAAATAAATTGTCATTACTATGATCCATTTTAAAAATTGTGTTTAAAGGTTCAGCATTGATGAAGCGAAAAAAAAAAGAAAGAAGAGTTTTAAAGATTTTTATATTTAAACAGCCAACCCTTAAAAAGAATGAACAAGAACGAATAGGTATATATGCAACAAAAACAAAATTAAACTTCACACGTGTACCGTGTGAAGTACACAACCGATCAGCGACGCGATGACGCCATTTATAAATACGTCTTACGATGACGCCATCGACAGTGTTACTGTAAATTTGATTATTCATCAATGATAAACATCCAAATGAAAAGTTGTCACGCAACTCACGTGTTTATGTAAATTATAGAAGGGGAATGAGATGTAAATTAAATGACCTTTCCAACATAAATTAAAAATTTTGAAATATTTTCCGAAATTTTATATAAAATAATTCTTAATAATATATATATCTGTGTGAGTGTGCTTGCGCGCAACTTATAAATTAAATTAGTTATAAATATATTAACACTATAAATTCTGCAGGGTTTGTTTTTCTCATAAATGATTGTTAGCTTTAGAGCATTTTTTATTCGTATTTCAAAAACAACTCGATATTCTTCCAATACGAACCAGAGAAGCCATAAGATTGAACACTCTTGAATAAAAATATTACTAAACTTAAGGTATTTGACTACGTTCGGAACCATGATTTTAAAAAGGCGCATAAATGGATAATTTTCATGATATTTAGTGTCACTTAGATTAGAGTATATGTATACAATTGTTTTATATATAAGGACATTTTGACAAAAAAAATTTATTTAAATACAGTATATTTCGGCTAAAAATTAACTTAAAATAACCTTTTTTCAAAATGTTCTCCTTTTGTGAAAAATGCTTCTATTATAATAATATTTTGCCTATATATAGCTCAGACCTCTGTACAGAGACTCAACTATAATTTTTGAAAAATTCACATTATTTTCAGAGTTACAACCATTTGAAATAATTATCGGCGTTTTTTTCTTAAAATTTCTCCCCTCTGTTGTCGTAAAACATTGATAAACCCACTTCTAAGTTATATATTTCTAAAATTCTAGTTAAGCCTCTGTACAGAGGTCTGAGCTATATACAGGCAAAATATTATTATAATAGAAGCATTTTTCACAAAAGGAGAATATTTTGAAAATGGATCCTTCTATATGTTCATTTTTTGTCAAAATATTGCACTAAAATAATTTTTTATTGTAATACTATTCTTAAAACAATTTTATATACATTTTCTAATCTAAGTGACACTAAATATCATAAATATTATCCATTTATACGCTTTTGCAAGATCACGGTTCCGAACGTAGTCGGATACCTTAAAGATAGATACAAAAAAATTGACTGGAACGTCTAAATGTCTCTATTCAAATATTTACAAGGAAACTTTTGATATAGGAGTACTTTTAACCTTTAAGTCTTCACAAGATAAAAGTTAAAAAGAGGGATAGTTTTTTTTAGTTTCAAAGCATGTAACCTTCTTTTTTAGCTTTTAATTTATTTTCCACCATTTTTTTAAAAAAATCTTGCGAAAGATGAGTGATCTACTTTGACACATGTTTCTGGAACATTGGGAATGATACCACAATCTGTCAGCAATATATCAAATTGACAAAAACTGGATAGAAGCGATAATTGTTTACATTGCGATATGGAGTTCTTAGGTTACATCAATATATAATGGACAATAGCTTTCAATGAATTTTATTAAAATAAACATCTGTTAGCTATCAACAATTTTTTTATATGTTTTCTTCACGATTATTTGCAATAAGAGTTCTTGCAACAACATAGTGGGAATTGTTTTTCAAAATACAATCAGATAATCAAACACTTTTATCGTGCACCTAATTTTACCAAAAAAAGCAATGTTTACCTATTTAAAGCTGATAGCTGGAAAAAAAATATTTAAAATAAATTCAGAATAAACCTAAGTATGCAATGGGAAACTTTTCGAAGCCAAAAAGCTGCACTGTTATTCGAAATTTTTATTTAAGATATTTTAATCTTATATACTCAAGATACACAATGTTTTTGAATTACTTATTTACTATTGTGCGCATGTATTTCAAAATTCTCTAGCCTTAATGGGCATTTTAAAACGAAAGCACTATTCAAGAGAAATTAAAATACACTCTAGAGCAATGTTTTCTAACAGGTTGTTCTCAAAACCCAGGGATTCACGAAAATAATGTTGTAATGAAAAAGTTTTTAATCACTAAATCAAAAAAATGAAATAAAATAGTATATCTATATATATATGTACATATGCGCACTGCATTGCCTCTGAATAGAAGATTCAATATAAAAATGTTCTTTTGTTAGAGATAGATATAGAAAACATGTTATTTCCGCACGCGAGTACCGAGGCAGAGTAAACCGCTAATAAAGGAGAAGAGACAAGATATCTCATACAGTGATTTTTCGCAACCTTGCCATTTTGCTCTTCAAGTAACTCATGTTCCTAATAGGATAGCAAAGCAAAAAAACAAGATAATTTTCCTAAGATAGAATTTTTTTAATTGCTGTAACGCTGGCTCTCTACCATAGTTTTTCCAAGAATTGGATAAGCGAGTTGACAGACGTTCGTAAAGACGCTTGTAAAACTTGTGGGATTTAGTTTGCGATTTGTAACATGTTACGGTAGCTGTTTAGTAATATTTTTTTTTTTTTTTTTTTTTTGTGAAAATTTTAATAATTAATTTCATTAGAGATCGATGATTAAAATTAGCTTGTTGAGTCAAATCTAACAAAATGTTGAACAAGCATTCAATTATTCATTCATCGTTTTCAGCATCTGATTTCAAAACAATACAGAATGATTCTACTGAAAAATGCTGTCAGCTAGCACTGACCGAAAACAAAGAAAACATTTCTTAACATGATGAAAAGAAAATATATGACAGTGACTACATACAAAAATGGGTATATTTTATTTTATAAGGAAAGAGTCAAGACCTAAGCCTCTTTGTGTGTAATCTCTAACAAAGTTCCTACCAAAAGCAGTTTAAAAAACCATCACTTCTTCGTTGAAACCTTGAAACAAAATATCCGGTTTCAAATATAAGGCTAACGAGTATTTTAAAAGTAAATTAGTTGATATGAGAAAGTGTAATGTCTCTTCAAACGAAGACAGTGAAATGGCCCTTGAGGCATCATTTCAAATGAATTATAGAACTGCAGGATTCGAAAAAGCATATGCAATAGCAAAATATTTAATTGGATCATATGTAAAAGATATCCCAAAATATATGCTTGGAAAAATAGCAGGAAAGAAAATTAGCATCTATAAAAGGCAAAGATAGCTTTATGTGTGAAGGCCTTATTATTTTTGTGAGAAACACCAATTAAAGCGTAGCAAATTTAAATAAGGAAAAAATTTACCTCTGTTTTGCCTCACAATCGCCATTATTGCTCCCTGTTCATAATTAGTTTAGATTAGTATTCAGTAAAAGAGCATCCAGTATGAGCAATACAATAACACTAACTTTACTGTCATTTTATATTATTTCCGGCTACATAGTTTCTTTTCATAAAAAGCTTTATATGCCATTTCGAGGCTCTACTAAATATATTCTCGTCTCCTTGATGGAAAATCTGTATAAATTACAGTCGGTTGCAGCTTTCAGCAAAAGAACATTCAGGTTTTAAGAGATTTCTGGTGTTTTTATAAATATTTTTATTTCGAAAATAACAAGAGCAAAACCATAAAATAAAAGAAATTAGGCTGAATAAAATTTATCATAATAATTGATCATGATTTTCCGGATAGTACAATTAAGCGTTTCCAAGGGCACGTATACAGAGAGAGAAGTCAAGATCTTAGGTCCAAGACGAAGCACGATAATAATTCAAGAATTCCGGGAATTCAAGATTAAACTTTGCAAAGATCGTGAGTGCATACCGAGATGCAGAAATTTAGCTAAATTTTTCCATTACATAGAAAACACTTATATATTTAACATGTATATGTATAATATGTATACATAACATGTATGTATATAACATGGAATATATACAGGGTGTCCGAAAAATAGTGCTCAAATTCTGAGCACTATTCATCGTTGGGAGTACATAAAAAAGACCCACAGAACTGTACCTATACGATCCATAGTTTATTAGAAAAATACGGTAAATGATGATGCACGACGGTTCATGATGGGGCTCCGATGCATTTCTGTTCTCCTGAGCGTGATTGGCTGGATCAAACGTGGAGGGGGGAGCGATTCAATGGCTACCGCTATCGCCAGATCTCACACTGTTAGATTTTTTTCCTATGGAGCCATCTCAATGAATTGGTGTATCGAGACACAATAGATAGACAAACGGAATTAGTTTATCGTCTGTATGCTGCTTGTACTTCGGTGGACACAACAATGATGTGACGTATGCACTTATCCATTCCAAGGCATGCTCAAGCCTCTTTCGATATGCCTGTGGACACACACACACTTTAATCATCTGCCTTTATAAATATTTGCAAATACTGCTGTTGATGTGTCCAATACGGTGATTTTTCCTTGCACCGGTATACTTTGTTTTTAGTATTTTTCGCGTAAACTGTGGATTGTACAGGTATGGTTCTTTGGGCATTTTTTATATACTCCCAAAGAGGAATATGGCTATGGAGAGTTTGGGCACTATTTTTGGGACACACTGTATATAACATGAGACATATATAACATGGAATATATATACCATGTATGTAGAAAAATGGAGTATATATAACTTGGAATATATATAACATGTATGTATATAACATGGAACTTCTTCATCCAAAACAGAAGCAGGATGCATCAACGTGAGCGATAAACGAGGAATATTGGTGATGTCCACGGCAAAATCATATCTACTCCTTCGGAGGTCCTAATTTTCTCAATTAATGAGAGAGTTTCCAATTAGTGACCAGCCGCTAGTATAGTTCCTAGGCTTTGTCTTCTACTGATGGATTCAACTTGTCTACACCGACACAATAGGACGAAATAGATAAAAAAAATTTCTGACTTTCCCGGTTTTTAGTAAAGAATCACCTGCATATATTTTCCTAAAACTTGTAACCCTTACTAAGAGTTGCAAATAATTCTCAATAGTCTGATTTCACTGTAAGTGATCATTCGTTTTTGTGTTCGATTTCGCAACACAAACAATCTCTGTTTGTAAGTAAAAGAAGTAAATATAGTAATTATTTTTATAAATATCTGTAAATTTACTGAAAAGATTACTTGTAATTTTTGTACTTCAAATTTTGTATTTCAAAATGTCTTAACTTACATCAAGAATAAAGAAATGCAGTATTGAGTATTTGAAACATGGACTTATGCTCTCTCTTACGAACAATCATTAACTGCGTGTTTAATTGGGCAAAATTTTTTTTAATTAAACCATTAAGCCTTATAGGCTACAAGAGCATTTGCCTGATGTCTGTGCTAAAGAAAGGAGCAATGATTCGTACGATTTTCAAGAACTGGAAAAGAAATTTTAAACACAGCCAACTTGCAAAGTCCTTTTCAATGCCTCACTTTCAAACTCTGAGGGTCTGGTATTCAAGAGATTGTTACTAGATCCCCAACCTTACAATAGGAGTAGTCAACGTGAGACACGAAACACTAATAATCAAGTTAATGATTTGATTAGAATACTGTAACTACTCAAGAGTTTCGAGGAAAATCAACTAATACTTAATAATGAAAATTTACATATCTGATGTACTTGCACACACTCAGAATTGTAGCTACTTCATTACTATAGAAGCTCTTCTTTTTGTAATGTTGTCTCGAATCTGTGTTCGATAAGATTTATCCAAGAGCTTTCCAAAATAGAATTCACTTTCAAAGCCAATAAGTACCTGAGTTTAGGCAAGAAATTACTTACTAATTAAAGAATCTAAATCTGCAACTAGAAGTGAAAATCTCCACGTAGCTAATTTCTAACTTCTCAAATAATGGCTGTGAGCTACTTATTCCCGCCCTCATCTCTGTTTTTCCCTTACTTTTATACCATAGAATTCATCAGCATATTTTGTTTCCAATGTAGGGAAGTGGAACAGTTAAACTGAGTAAAACTTTAAAAAATTAGTTTTAAGTTAAGTTTATTAGTTAGTAGCTAAGAGAGAACCACGCAAGATAGCCCGCTACAAAAACTACAGTAGTGGTCAATATTGTGGAAACATGCAAAAAATCTATTATTAATGTCTGAGGGCTCATATATGTAATATTGTTAATGTATCGACATAAAACTATGTATCATCGGAAAGATAATTTAATTAAAGTACAATGCAATAAAGTTGGTTTCATTATCTGCATTCTATCAAAAGGTGGAGCCAAGTAACAAGGGGAAAGAAGCACAATTCCTTAGTTTGATAAGAAGTAGCTTTCTTTCATTTGAATGTAGCCAATGAGCTCGAGAGAGCCAATCAAATATCTCGTTTTGACACAATGAATCAATCAGGTTACTGTAAGATTCAAAACTTGATATCATTTATTGGAATTCAAAGGAGGACATTTGCCAATGTATTAAATGATTGCTAGTAAATTGGTTGTTTTCAGTGTCCTTTCATTTAGTAATCTTGTAAAACGTAATAAAATTATGGAAATGGTGCAAAGAGTTGGCTGGTCACCTAGAAAGCAATGTTAAATTATGGTAATGTGAGATCAAAAGATTATAGCTATGAATATCTTGGAAGAGAGAGAAGTTGATGGAAACTTGACCAAAGATGGCATCTCGAAATTTTTTAAAAGGCTTAAGCAGACTTTATCATTTTAAAACAATACTAATAAAGACAGAAAAGGATGCAGAACTTCAATTTATGATAGGAGGATTATAAGACTAAGCTTACGTGACAGAAGAAAATCATCTGGGAATATACAAGAAGAAATGGCGCAATATAATTTAGCGGCTGATGCAAGGACTGCTCGATGCAGATTGAAGGAATTTGGTCTGGATACTAAAATTTCACACACAAAAAAAGCCGTTGTTATCTATTAAAGGTTAAAAAGATTAAACTGGACAAACATTCTTGTAAATTGGAAAACGGAGGAATGAGACAGTGTTATTTAGAGTGATGAAACCAAATTATCTATGTTTGGCAGTGATGGCCTACATACATGAGACGAAGAATTGGCTAAGATATGCATAATGATTGCATTACCTCCAGTAAAATATCCAATTACTGACATGATATGGGTTTATAGGACATCAAAAGATGTAGTAGCAATTAGTGTGATAAATGGAAGTATAAATGCCTCAAAATAAAGGAAATACTTGAGAACAAAATGAAGCCTTCCACACGGATGATCGTTTCAAAGACAATCAAACATTTATTTTTCAATAGGATTCATTTCCTTACCTATGGCTACTGTGGGCAAAAAAAGGGGTTCGAGATAATCTTATTCCTTTACTGGAAATATCTGTAAACATCTCGGATCTTATCTCGATAAAAAATCTATGGAAGTGACTCAAGGAACTTGTGGTTTAGCAACAACTCAGCAATAAAACCCAATTAATAAAAACAATAATAAATTATTAGTTTCACATTATAATAATTTTGATGAACTTTAAAAGTTAGTTTACTCCAGCGAAAGGTAAGGCTGCAATTAAGGCTAATGGTTGTCTATATAAATATTAACTAGTATTGTCAGATTGTTTGCATATCTCATTTTTTCTATGTATTCAACTTTTCTTTTTAATTTCTCTTATATGCCGTACTAATACTTCCTTCATAAAATTTATTCCAATAATATCTTTATTAAATTTATCGTTCCAATAATATATGTAATTTTGTGGTTTTTTTAAAAAATACTCTGTGTTATGAACTCTCAAGCATCAATTTTTCCAAAAGGTTTACACAATTTGACCACCACTGCATATCAAATTTTTTTCCCCGCGTCTTCTAAATAAGATGGTAGAATACGAGCCTCATATAATATTTTATTTTTTATCGCAAAAGCATAAAACCGACACTCAGTTGGTGAGGAATTCGTCCTGCTGGCAGTTCCAAGAGGTAATGAAAACTGTTTTTCATCATAAGATACCATCAGACGTCCTCAAAAAGATTTAGTTCCAAGAAGAAACACAAATAAAATTGTTTGACAATGAAAATAACATAAAAACTTTCCAAAATTTCATTCAAATCTATGAACAAAATATATATATATATGAAATATCAAAGCACTATTGTCAAACGTTCGATTCATAAAAGAGAAAAAAACATTTTCACAAGAGCTATTATATGTTAAGAATGTCAAAAACGCGCAATAGAAAGGGCAATTAATAGTTAATACATGAACAATTTTTCCCAAGAAATTCCTATTCGTAATATTTCGTCACATATATAATAGCAGAGATGGTGCTCTGGCATTGACGGTGTTTCATGAGAGTTTAACAGCACATTTGAAACAAGCTGTGATAAATATACTCGCTGGGCATTATGCTATTCCTTGGCAGCATTTGATTACAAAAATCTGAATAAGCCTTCGCATATATTGCTCCATTATACGTTATTTGAGAAGTCTCTATAATTAAAAGAAACTAACTACATAGCAAATTATTTGACCAACTCTTCAGGAAAAACGATGAAGATTACTATAGTTTCTTCTGAACACTGAGAAGTTACTTGGCTCATAAAAGATATTTAACTGCATCGTTTTTTTTTTTCCAATCCATATGACTCAGTGTTGGACTTCCTTGAAAGCATAGACGAAAAAATGCGCGAAAACCTAACAGCATACAAAAATAACATTTATTTGATAGACCTGTTTAAAATATTTATTGATGTTAATTTAATATTACAAAGCGATGGAATTCATGGAATTAAAACAAAAAGTCTTACTTGCTTTTCCTGCGAATTTTTTTTTTTTTTTTTCAAATGAAATCTGGATAGAAGTGAATAAAAATACTTTCCTGCATCATCAACAGTTTCTACAAAAAACAAGATCTACTTGCTTATTGCCAATACATGTATGTTCTTCCTGTTGTGTGTGTGATTTACGGAGTGATTCTAGGATATTTTCAACATAATTTTTTTGGGGCTTAAGATCCCTTCGCAAGCAGAACCGCCAAAATTAAAATAGGAACTTATAGAACTGACTACAACTTAAGCAACATTAAAAAATTTATACTAATAATAATTCTGGCTTCAGAAATCAATACCAGCTTTCTTATCCTGAATTGTTAGCAAGAATACGGAAAATTTTAATTGCATTTCTTGTATCATATTTGGCTGGTCATGGATGCATTAAAGTAATTAATGTACTTTCTAAGAAAAAAACGTGGCTATTTGAGACACATATCAATGGAAGAAAAACACGACATTACAAAGTATTAAAACGCCACTAGTCTCACAGTCATCTCATTAATATATATATTTTTTGTTTTTTATTTATTTTTAGATTTTAAATCAACAATTCTTTGCTACATTTCATGATCTTTTTAATTAGTTTCTCCTTTTTACGATTCTTAATAAATATATAGATAAAATAGATAGAGATAATGTGCAGTATTATTTTAATATATATATATATTTATTGTAATTAACTCTTATAAAAGAGGTGGCGTTGTATTTTTTTTATTGATCTTGTAAAACATACAGTGGCCGAGAAAAGGATAGAAATCTCTGCTCTAGAGAAATTCAAGCTATAATAATACAAGCGTGAACGCGATGTCTAAATTTACCTGATGTATACAAAACTTAACTATCATTTTAAATACACATGACTTAACCCTTAACTTCCCAATTTTTTAAAATTTCTATGAAAAAATTATATCAGCTAGTTCTCAAGTAATAATAAAAGGGTAAAATATATATTAAAAAATTAAACTGTTTTAAATTGAATTTCAGTCATTTTTTTGTTTGTTGCAGAAGTGCAACATTGCGCAGTAGTGCTGTAAATTACAAAACTTTTTTTTACATGAGGATTTTATTATTCATCATAAAATGTTTAAATTTCTTACCTGGTAATTTATTTCGTCAATAAACAAGAGGAAGCATAAAATATAATGGGTTCTTTTTATAGCAAAAACACAGTTCTTGAGACATCAGAGATTTTTATAATTGTTGTGATTTCTGGAAAAAATGTACTTCCATCTAGTGACAAAATTAGTACGTATTTCGTTGCAGTAATCTTTTTTTTTTCAGATAAGTGGTTTGTAGGTAATTAAAAAAAATCTTGAGTCTGTTAAATTAAAATAAATCATATGTTGCAGAAATGCAATAGTGGGAAGTTAAGGGTTAATTACCGTAAAATCCGGCGTATAACGCGCACTTTTAACACAAAAAATAAGATAAAAATTTACGGGTGCGCTTTATACGCCTGGTATAAAAATGAGAGCTTTAAAAAATTTTTAAAAAAAGACATCTATGTTGATCGAAATACTGTCTATTTAAAAGAAATAACATTCTTTATGAACTTAAAGGGTTGCAGATCTAGAAATATACTATGTTTTCAAAAACTTGGGACAAAACCTTGAATAAATGACTTCAAAACATAAGAAAATTGCGCAAATATATTTCAGGTTTCTTCGTAAAAAAGGAGGTGCGCGTTATACGGCGAATATACTTAAAAATTAAAAAATGCAGCTTGAAAGTACAGGTGAGTGTTACGGTAAGCATAAGAATATATTTGAAAAGCAGTTAATATTATTTTACTTGTTGATCAAAGGTGAATTTAAAAGTAATAAAGGAAATAAAAGGCTCTCTTCCGAAAAATACGAATTTCATCGGAAGACCACAAATTTCTCATTCTTATCATAAGCGATATCCAAAATCCTCATTATAAAACACGATTCCAGTACAGTTATCAGTTGAAATATTAGATGATGCAACAAACATCTTATTATCCTTTGGGATTATCTCTCTCTCACAAGAAGGATACATCAAATAAAGTGATTTCCATAACGCAAAGTACATTTGTTTTTCAATTTGCAATTTTTGGTAGTGTCTAGAATGTAAACAAGAAAAACAAGTACTTTTCTTAAACAAATATCTTTCATTTTTCGTAAACATTTAACTTTCTTGCCGCAGAGTAATCTTGAGAGGATTACTTATTATATATAATACAAAATATGCTACTCTAAAATGCAGATATGTTAAAAGCATTATATCGTTGAAAAAGCACTTTTTCCGATACTTAAGTATTGTACCGTTGACAAAAATCACTAAATTAAAAGACATCGTCAAACTAAAAAACGTCGCCAAATGTTCGTTTCCACAAATGCGAGAAAATAAATACTGGTGCATTCTCCTACCGCATTAATTCGTTGAAAAGTAAATTAGCTACGATTTAAAAGAATTATATACTGTATTTAAAAAAATATGTATACTAAAAATAAACGAACTATCTAGAAACAACCACATTATTCAGGTGGTCAAGACGTCGTAATTACACTCAAAATCACGTCAAAGGAAACTTTTTATGTAGTCGACGTAACATATATCTTCATACTTACGAATCTAAATGTTGTCGAGCAGTTCCGAAACATTCCTTACTTCGCCATTTTACTTAACCTTACAGGCTTTCGGGTACTTCAGGCTAAGAATTAGACCGTATTTTTGGAAATATTCCCCTGCGTTAGATTCCGTAGAAAGTAGACCCCAAATTTTAATCTCTTTCTCAACAAAATAAAAGCATAGTAATATTACAAATTAAAAACAATGTTATCTTTGACGAGCATGTGTGATCAAGATTAATGAGTTTGAATACCGGTTGATTCAAAATTAGTGAGACCAATTTTAAAAGCATATAACTATTTATGGTGAATTTCTATTGTTTTACTACTGGTTTTATTTTAAAAATGAAAAATTTAAATTACTAATCCAACTGTAGTGTCCGAGACTACTGTTGGCGGCGGATTGTGGAATGTTGGCGCGTATCGGCGTGGTTTCGGAGAGGTTGCTGTGTTTTGAAAGGAGAAGGGTTTTTGACCACAAGCGAGGTGGTCACGGAAAAGAGAGTCCCTTGTTTTGGAAGCACTGAACTGTTTTGGAGTGAAGGAAATTGAATTTCTTCGGTGAGATCAATGCACAGGCTTGGTCTGGTGTAATAAAGAAGAGAGAGTTTCTTGGGAGTGTTTTAACACGTTGGACAGTAGTTACTTTGATTGTAGTGATAATCAAGAGAATTGTGTTTAGTCAAGATAATTGTATTTAATCAAGATAATTTGTGTTTAGGATTGATTGATTTGAGTAGAGTAGTTTAGAAAATAAATGAGTAATTACACTAACCATTTTTATTAGTGGGAGTAAATTATATTACCCAAATTAGATCCTCAAACCCAGAATGAAATTTTAAAACTTTTAAAGGATGATTGTTCAAATTCTGTTATAAATAAACCATTTAAAAATAAAATTAAAAAAAAAAACATTTTTCTAATGTATTACTATGCAAATTTTGAAAAGAAATAAAATAAGGCTCGCAATCAAAAGCTCCAAGAAAAAAATGTGAACGAAAAAAAGTCCTCAATGAAAAAGAAAAATAGAAGCTGAAAAGAATTATCGCTGTAGAAAATTCTCCGCCTCCGAGAACTTTGCAAAGGAAGCTACAGGTATCGCTATCGACAATTTGCCGTCAGAAAAAAAAAATTGGGGATAAAAAGGTGAATAAACCAGTCAGTTATCAAATGTCTGCAAAGACCATAGAAAAACGAAGAAAACACTCTTGGCCTATGTATTTAATGTTACGCAAAGGTAGATACAAAACATGGAAAACTTATAATGAAGCCTTGTTTCATCTATCATCCACAACTGGCAAAACGAAAATTCAACATATTTCTCTTGAAAAGCGTCGCAAAGACGCCACTGTTTTGGAAAAGGCGTTAGCCTTCAAGTGTTATGGTACGAATGGGAATGTCCTCTCAGGTCTTAACAAAACCATTTTTTGTAGAACTAAAGGCTAAAATTGATGCTACTTACTATCAGTAAAAAGTTTTACAGCACATGATCAAAGAAAGTAAATACTTTTACCTTCGAGGAAAGTATTTTTCTCACCAAGATTCTGCACCATATCATACTGCAAAATCAACTATAAAATGGTTGAAACATAAAAAAGAAATTTTTCTTTCTTATAAGAAATAGCTACCATCACGCTGACTGTGCTCTTTGCGAATATTTTTTACGGGGGATACTTAAAAAAAAACAATTAAATAGATATAAAGTAAGAACACTTCGAGAGAGAGTACTTTAAAAAGCAACTAAAGAGGAAGTAAGAATATTCTCCCAAAAGTGTTCGAGAAAGCTCTTTTGGCTTGTCTAAACGTTTACGTAAAGTGTACCGTGCTAATTTGATATCGGGGCTAGTAGCGCCAAGCTGTTGTTTATGTTCGCCAAGATGGGCGATAATATTACAATATGGTTAGCTTAATATTTTTATCGTCTGTCGATGTGGTTGCCATGGGGATAACGTATATTAGAAATAACTTTTATTCGTTTTTTCCCTCTATAACCCTTTAATTTCAGACTATATCTTTAAAAATTTAACCATTTTCAGTTTAATTTTTCTATTTGCGTCTTCTGTTTAATTATGGGCTACTTTCGAATATGGATATTTCTAAAATGAGTGAGTACTAGAATATTTTTTTCTTAAAAGAATAAGTGTTGTGTTTTTAATTATAGCTATAAATAGTTTATTTTCGTTTTAAAAATGGTTTTTTTTTTTTTTACGTTCTTTGTTCGATGATACTCGCTGAAGGAACTTGCAGTGCAAGTTTCATATTGCAAGCTTTCACTACTTTGTAATTGATATTCTAAATTAATTTTAACATACATTATGTAATTATTTTATTCATAATGAAAAAATGCAATTATTACTATGAGTAATCATCATATAATATTCGTTATTTATAATTGTTCCTTTTAGCATTTATTTATAACTATTATTATATATTTTGTTATTTATTTATAATTAATATTGTTATTTATTTATAATAGTTCTTATTTAATTATAATTATTATCTTATTTATTTATAACTATTTCTTTTGTTTATTTATAGCTATTCTTATGTTTATTTATAGTTATGTATTACGAGTTCTCTTATGCATTATTTTTATTTTTTTACAATTCGACGATTATTCTTTTTAATAATTACTATTTAATTATATTATATGATTATTATTTCTAATAACCGTTATAAAATCGTACTATATGAATATTATATATAATTACGATAAAATAATATTATAAGATTATTTTATGCTACTTATAATACTATTATTAGTTCATGTTACTTTTTATTACATAATATTATTATTCATTAATTATTGATTGATCTAGGTTATTCTCAATCTGTTCCTATATTTTTTTATTTGAAATACATTTCAATGTATTTCAAAACAATTCTTTTAAATTATTGTATATCATTAAATTACCGTTAGGCCGCCATATTGGATTTCATTCCAGCAACAAGCAGCACTTGGCGCTATTACCCCCGTTATCAAATTAGTTCCAAGTGTACTATATGCTCAAGGAAGCCACATTGAAAATTTCTTGTAGATAACTTTATTCAATAAAAATTTATGATGCTCTGAAAATCGTCACATTATTTTTGAATCAACCGGTATGATCGGGAGTAGTTTTTCACTATTGACTGGATATCGTGGCAGGCATTTGGGCGAAATTATTTAATGTTATAATACGTAAGTGCCCTCTTTCTTTTCATGGTTAGTTCAAAACTCGGTTCGAGCTAATACAACCATTTCTTCTCCCATTATTCCTTGTTTGAAAAAGTTCTTACAATTTGCTAAAGTTTGATCACATGTCTTAGAAGAATCTGTCCTATGCTTGCTGCTTTCCTAGACTGAAAGTTTATCTGCAGGGAGGCATCATTCGACAAAGGGAAGCGGAAAATCTTCATATTTTTCTAGAATTAACCCAAACTTTTTAATGCTCTAAATTTTTCCTCTAAAGCTCATTGTATATTCTTAGAAAATCATTTTTTGAGCTGCTAACTGTTGCATTCTCCATTATCATTCATAGAAGCTCATGCGCATATATTTAAACCAGCAAATCATCGTGAATGAATCGTCCTCTTAGTTGCCATTCGGATTTCGTATCAGTTGTCATGGCGGGAAAAAGCCGAATTAGGTACCACTGCTTACAACAGAAACGGAATTTATCTTCAATTGGCGAGGTCTTATCGAGGTGAATTTTCTCAAACTGGCTCCCAAAGATAAGTTAACCCTTTATCTACTGATGATACTTGGCAGGAACACTCTTTAAATTCCCCTCTTCCAGGATAGATTCCAGCATGGGTTTTACGATGATTATTTTAGCGGGGAAGGCAAATAGTTTTAAAACTGAACTCGCATTTTTAGCTGCCATTTTGATCGGATTGCAAAGATTGTCATTTTTGTTCCGCAAAAGTAGTTTAAGTCAAAAGGTAAGTGTCTTATTTTTATATGATAGTTAAGACCTTTTAGAAAACGATATAACTATTTATTTTAAGTGAACAATGTATGTAATTAATTTTACAGTTGAATAACTTTGTGATACTTATGAATACCACCAGTACACTGGATGTTAGAAAAAACACTTCGTGTTTACTTTTCGTCGGTATAGTCTATTAATTTTTTCCGTTGTGTTTTAGCGTCATTACTAAAATGTAATAGAATTCTGCTCTTTTTTTTCTGCATTTCTTTTTAGTTTAACTTATTTGTTTTGCTTTTTTTTTATAGTTTTTTTTAAAAAATTTCCAAAAAATTTTGAAATTAGAATCAGAGTTGTTTTTTTTCTGCCGCACAATCAAATGAAATATTTATTCCTTATTTAAAATTAACATTTTAATTTCCTTGTCTGTAACTGAGATTTAACAATAATAGGAGGTTTCCGTGGCACTATAATTTTTTTACCCCTCTTCTTAGAGTGTCTGAAAAAAAGAAGCTTAGTCTTCGAGAGGCTTTGGTTTTATTACAGAACCTACTATCTGAACGTAGTAATGCACTAACAGATTATTCTTCAGATGAAGAAGTCCCAACAAATAATCTGCTTCATCAGATTCTGAAGAAGACGATCAAGAGACTGGACAAGACCCAGGGTGCAGTAGTTCATGTTCAAAAAATACAGTATTTCCTATCCCAGGATACAGTGGTTTAAAAAACATTCAGTCGAAACCTTGCTCAAAATGTGCACCGTGTAAAGTATTTTTGTGTATTAATGAAAAGAAAAACCTGTTTATGTGATTATCATCAAATTAAGTTTATGTGCAAAACCTGTTTTTATGTGTGCAAAAAACAAGTAAATTTTAAAAATTTTGCAATATACAAAAATAAACTTTTTTGTGCTGTAAAATATTAGTGTTCTTTGGTTATTTGACATTTTTAAGAGTTAAAACTCCGTTAAAAAAGTCATTCGGTCCCTTTGTATTTTGAAAATATTTTAGTCCTCCGTGTATTAGCAGTACTTTAAAGTACCAATTTAATTAATTAGCTCTGACAGATTAAATTTCCCAAAGTTGAGTATTTTATTCATGCATATCCCTCAATTTTCAATGCAGTGACTCGAAAAAAAATGCTGCACGAAAAAAATTACAGTAAATCATAATACAGTAGATAAAGGGTTAATCCTTCATGTCGCCACTAAATTTCTCTAATTTAGTCTTAAGAAGCTAAAACTTTCATTGATAAGCATTGAAAATTCCTTTAATCTTAATTCATTGGGAAATTTGAGCGTTAATACTGATTTCTATAATTTTTTTTTTCGGCGATTTTAGAATGTTTTGTTAACTCCTTATCCTAATCTTCAATTTTAGAAGCTCATTGCTTATATCCTTCTGACAGGATTTAAAAAATAACTTTAAAATCATAAGTTTCGTTACTTTAGAATCTAATTTCTCAACCTCTTGATCAATTTTAATGACACATGCGGTGAAGGATATCCTAAGTTTGTTTTATTTTCAATCCATCCGCGAGAGGATCCGTTTCAAAAAAATAATCCTAACAATCAAATAATAAAACGTTTTAATAATATTCAGTCGCTACATTTGTCCCTTTTGAGTGCCAAAATGTAAGAACAGAGGAATAAAAAAAATTACCTTGGGCCTCTTTTATGCATCAACCCGATGCCATACCAACTGTCGTTAAAAAGAACGGCAGGACACTAACAAGAAAAACGATTATCTGTATTTCTATACTTTAATAAACTGATTTAAACTCAGTGGCGCACAATAGCCCATAAGAGCCAATGCCTACTGTGCCTATCTCAGTTTACGTGACCTTAGGCGCTGGGGTGTATGTGCAGATGTTTCGGCCAAATGGTCAGTCTGGCCCCAAACCCCCCAGTGTTCAGTTCCCAAGCAGCAAGCTTGGTACTTATTTATCGACCCTGAAAGGCTGAGTCAACTTTGCCCACCCCGGGATTTGAACCCAGGACCTGTGGCGTGGAAGCGCGATACACTACCACTCATACACTAGACGGCTTCATACTCTAATGAAACATAGATTAAAAACCATGTACCCATATAGCATTTTTTCCTCAAACCTTTTCATTTCAATTAGAAGTGGTATAGCTTCTCATCGGATAATCGGAGTGACAATTTCCAAAAGTATGCTATTTTGAGATGATACTTCAATTTTAATCTGAATGAGTATGAAAATAATTCAGCATTACAAACCGTATTGTAAACTTTTTATGAATTGAGGTTAAATCTATTTAATTTTACATAGTAAATATACAAAAAAAGTGCTTATTTTTATAAAATAAGCTGCCAATAGCTCATAAAATCCATCTAAATGAATGTTTCCACAATGAGTCAAAAATCACCTTTTCATATTCTCAATATTAAAAATGAGAACACAGGCTAAATTACTAATAATTCATTAATATTATACGGAAGGCTTGAAATATTTGTAAATCAAAAAAGTGCTATTAAATTCAACTACAGCTTCACTAATTAACAAAATGTAACATTTTAAAATTTCTTTTTCATGATTTGAAGCAAAAGTACAATAAAAATTAATAAAATGTAATACATTGTAAAAAAATATTAATAAACTTTTTTTAACTCTCTTTTTATCTCAATTTAAGTACGGGAGCTCATGCTCTTTTTAAAGAACAGATGTAACTGATTTGCATAAAAATTTAAGATGAGACTGGTATCTCATTTTCTCTCAAGATAACAGCGAAATGAGTGATAAGCACTAGATCAGACCAGTACGAATCTCAAGACTTCTGGTAAGCAAACTCACTATCTAAAAATAATAATGATAATTTAAATCTCATAAACGTAGTGAAGAGATCACATAGCTTCGTCCTGATATACAAATGAATTCTGAGTATTCATTTGAATGGAGCAATTCACCTTCTCTATAACTTATCAATGTTCCTAAAAACATATAATTTTATAACATTTATATATATAAAGAAATTTAAATTCTAAATAAGAATTTTTCAGAATTTCATTGGGGAACATCACAAACTATATACTAGCGTTGATTATACTTTTTTTTCTCTGAATATCTCTTAATTATGATTTAACTAATTTTATATTGATAAGATTTCTTCTGACAACATATTTAGTAAGTTAGGTAGAGCTAATTATTTAGTAGTGATAATAGCTGATATTTTAATGTATGCTTCTTTATCCTTATTCATACAAAATCAACTGTTACCATAAATTGGATTTTTTATTCTTATGTAAAATTTTGCTTGCTTTTTTACTCCGAAAATATTATTGTATATCACTGGGGAAGGGAACTTTTTTCGCATTTCTTTTGAGGCTGGATGCATTGACACTCAACTATGACTCTTGTCCATGATACAGGGAGCATAGGAAAGTCCTTCTAACCTGAAAAAACTTGCGAATGGAGAGAACTACAGTTATGCAAGTGATTTCACAATATGTAAAGTGACTACACCCAATTTAAGGCAAACGACAGCAGAACCTCAATTGGTCGAAGATAGGCATTGCGAAACAAAAACGAAGAGATACAGCAAAAAAAAAATTTCCAGCTACAGAAAACTTTAATTAGTACGAAACGACATTTGGTTCCCACGGATAAAATAATTTGCCTTTTGGCACCCAAAAATGTTTGAAATCAATGCACTCCATTTTGTGTGTGTGTGTGTGTGAAAACATTTGAAGGGAATAGCCATATGTATGAAAAACTACGCACAATTTATTCTATAAAACACGTCAATACAAATGGATGAAATGACACAAAAAAACACAAAGGCTAACTGCTCCAAAGTGATATCAAGTTAATGTCGAGTATGTTCCTAGATTTTGTCATTGCTCACGATACACCTAAGGTATTTGTGAGAACAATCCTGCATGCACATTTCTCAGTATGGAAGGTGTGCTACGGAAATATTTGCTATACAGCGACGTAGATCCAGCAGACTTGTATGTAAATTTGAATAAACCTGATCTTTTATGTAACATAACAGGAAGAAATCCAATGGAGTGATGTCCGGTGATCGTAGCGGCTATTCAGCTCTACCACCATACCCGAAAATTTGTTTATCCAAAGCATTCTTTGAGAACGCTTTGCCCTCCAGCTGTCTGGTGTGCAGGGGCACCGTCATGTTGGAACCACAAGGACCGTAATGCGGACTGGGGAATATCATCTACAAAGTCAGGTATGATATCCTTTAATAGATATAAGTACCTTTGTCCGTTTCATGTGCCTTCGTAGAACACAGGTCTCCAGTAAGCGATCCTTCCAGATACCGCACAGTACGCTAATGAACTAGAGCCCTTGGTGTAAGGTGGACAGTCCCCACGAAGAATTTTCCATCGCCCAGTAATGGGCGAATGAGTGAGTCTATATTAACGTCGCATTAAAGCAGCACAAGGGCTATTGGAAATGGACCTCGTAATTTTGAACCTCTATCAAGTGAAGAGGACGACACCTGATCTGGAACCTTCCTCTACTAATTACCATCCCACACCAAAAGGAGGACATTGAGCTTCGATAGATTTAGTCTAGTAGTGGGCATTGTGTCGGTTTAGTAACATGGTATGTTGAAACAGTGCCT
>BMAV01017016.1:246634-264821 GCA_019973955.1 Trichonephila inaurata madagascariensis | reverse complement strand
AGTGGTACTGGGCTCGAACTCATGACATGTCTGCCATGATCCGATACCTTAGCCACTGGGCTATCGCCATTTAAAATAAATGGTCAAATCGTTTTCTAAGGTCTTCATTAACATACCAAAAAAATAAGAGTCTTGCCTTTTGATAGTAACTATTTTTTCTGAACAAAAATGACAATCTTCGCTATCCGCTGAAAACGCCATCAGCTGAAAACGCAATTTCTGCTTAAAACTATTCGCCTTCACCGCTAAAATACTCATCATAGAACCCGTGCTGCTATATATCTTGGAAGAGTGGATTTCAAAGAATATTCCTGCCAAGTATCGTCAGAGTATTCGTAAAAACGGTTATTCTATGTAATTTTAAAGTGAGTGGTACTTATAAGTACCGTCGGTCGATAAAGGGTTAACAAGAATTTATAGAATAACCTATACAGAAGAGATGAAAGGAGGATATTAATAATGAATAAAATTACAAATCACTTCAAAATGAAAAAAATCGTCAATTTTTTTAAAAAAATATTTTATAATTTTTACCCAACAATGTTTCAATTCACAGCAACAAAGAAAATTTTTCCAAACGTGGAAGAATTTCTCTTAAACAAGGTTTTTCTTTATTTTTGGTGAAATTAATTTCAATGAAGATCCAGATTCTTCGAAAAAACGCTTTCTTTCTTTGTTTTTCTGGCAAATTTATTATTTCATCAACATGAATGTATTCATATTATCATTCTGAAATATTAATCTTTGACCGAGTGAATTAACTTCCGAGTCGATGGAGTTTGGATGGACTTAAAAGAAAATTATATCCTGTGTTTTTGGCGTTTTTTAAACTGTAAATTTTAAAGTATATTTTTCAGCAATCGCTTTATCATTGTCATATTAACAGTATTTGATTTTTCCGATTTTCTGTACAGATTATTTGTAATGTGTGTATTATAGAATGATCTGTAAAGTGCATTAAGAGTACAAGGTGAACTTCCACTCTCTGTCACTCTTAAAATATAATTTATCTCGTAATATCCAGATCTCAACACCTTTTCAGTAAATCTATGGATGAATTAAACGAAATATGCAAAGTAGTAGACTTTCCACACATTTCAAAAAAAGTAAGTAGTTTTCGTTAAAAAGTTATTTTATTCTAATGGATACCTAATTGAGAAAATCAGAATAGTTAATAATTTATATCAAATTTTCAATGAAAACTCGAATTAATACGAATATTTTGACAAAATTCAAATTTTTTTACAGCAGAATATTTGCTATCTCATTTTCTAAGTCAATATATGTTCCTTAATATGATTTTATATTTATGATAACATTTAACATCACTAAAATAAACGAGGAAAATTAAATTAAAATAAAGTAATTACAAAAAAAGAAATTTAAAATACATTTATAGATAAAATTTTTTAAAATATAACGAAACCTTCGTGAGTTCCCTCTTTTTGTATAATTAATTTTTATTGAAGATTATATAGAGAAGTACAGTACAAATTATTTTTGTTTAAAAATGTTTACTTTTAAAAAAAATCTGTTTTAGCTTCCTAAAATTTCTTGTAATAATTTTACATTGCAGAGAGATAAGAATAAATGCATAAATTAAGATAAGAATATTGATGCATCAGTGATACTACTGTGGAAATCTTCAAAGTAGATACACATTTCACAACAATACAATCAATACGAAGATAAAAAAAATGTTTCTTGAGTTTTATCTAAATCGATTGAAATGGAATAGTGTTGGGTATCAATTGAATAAATACATTAAAGGCATGAACACACTAACTCCATCATCTAAAAAATGAAAGAACGTTCATTAATGTGTGAATAAAATAACTAGTTACTCAATCCACTTCATGGGAAATCAATGTAAAAAAAGACAATAAAGAATAGTCATTAGTTTTCAATTTCCCATCAGATTTGAAATCAATCCCCGCAAATTTACAATCACACGAGTTTAATTACCCTATATATATATATCGTATATTGTTCATCTAATATGTATCATATTGCACCAGTAGCGCACACAGGAATTTTTCAAGGGGGGGGGCGCCCGAGGTTGAAAGTTCACCGTTCTTGTATCATTCTATTTTTGATTTTGTCGATTTTCAGGAACCAAACACAGTAAAAACTAATTACTGAATAAATAATTAGCATTAATTAATAAAATTAATCATTAATAACAAATATTTAATTAAATTTTACGTATTATATACTTAGAATTATAACCAATCGGGAAAAAAATCAAGGGCTTGGGGGGGTCCGGCCCCCCCCCCTTGTGTGCGCCACTGTATTGCACTGATCATCTCAAAATACAGTTTTGAAAACGTGTCCTATTTTCTTATCATGTTCCCAGATTCTTTTTTCATCTATACAATTAATCATTGAATTGTTTGATTGTTAACACAGCCCTTCAAAGCAACAAAAGAACTATGTAAACAGACCTAGTAATTTTGAGAATTAGAGTCAAGTAACAGGAAGATACCTAGGCTGGCACCCCACGCTAATGTAAGGATTTGGAGCTTTGACAGATTTAATGTGCATCAGTCAATCTACACGCGGTGGGTCTTTAGTGGCACCAGGAGACAAACTCATGGATCGTACAAATAACGCCAGCCACGAATTCGTATCTATGAACACACACTCGTTTATCGTGGCCTTTAATTATTTAATGAAAAGTGATTAGTTGAAAATTCTTTTGAGGCTTCTCATTAATTTGCGTAAGAATTACAATTTTTATTTGTAACAAATATTGAAAGAAAAAAAATCAAAATACAGGGGAAAACACAAACAAAATTCCCAGAAAAACGTACACAAGAGCGATTCAAGACGAATTTTACTATGAAAGTGTACAAGTTTCTCTTTAACGTCAAAAAAAGGGGTTAAATACACATTTTGCATTCTTTTAAACACAAACCTTTAAAAAGAATATTTTAAAGCAGTATAGTTTAAAAAATGTGTGTTCGCATCTTTTTAAATATATGTTTGAAGTTTAGAATTTTAAAAACTACTGCAAAATTCATCATCGAGAAACCGCCTACCTTTTGTATCGGGTACATTTAATTGCATGGGCCAACTCAAGGTACATTTTTCATACATTTAAATATTTACAATTATACGCTTAATGTTTTTTTCTGTAATTTCCTTAATCTACTAGCAAAAAATAATAAATTTCTTGTCAATCTTAGATGGTCAAATCTCTAATTTGAGGATAACCTTCAAGCAAAAAGTTTATTGAAAAGGACTGTATCAATGCTCAGAAAGTTTTAAGCCATTAGCATCCAGCGTCCTTTTGAGAGTACACCTTGTAAATATTTTTCTTAAAATCATTAAAAGCATTTAAATACCTTTTAATCAATTTAAAATATTCATAGAACATTTTTTATATATTTTAACAAAAAAATTTATACAATAATTGGAAACTACTGGATTAATGCTGACAGGTATTCACGTCAAGAAAAATAACAAGGTATCAAGCAAAATACATGCATCTCCTCCTAATGCTAATAAGATTCCCTAGTCCTATTTTTTTTTTAACTTTAACTAATGACTACTGCTAGCACAAACGTAAAAAAAAACTGAATGTATCATCATGATGATTAGTTGATGATTTATTACAGCTGAAAGCACAAAATTTATACTTTGAAAATAAAAAAAATATGCCAACAGTCTCCTTGCGGTCTCAATGACACACAAAAACTTAAAATTACTCAAAGTAGAGATCAAATTAAAATTCTGAATCTATTAAAATTTTAAAAAATTCTTAGCAAAATTACTCTTTAGCCAGAAATAATTACTTTAAACATACCCAAAAAGCCTTCATGCAGAAATAAAATAGTTAAGAGTTCCTGCGGCCGTGTCTGAAGGTCTAAAATTAAATCTCTTGCAGTCGCTTTATTTATTCGAATCAACGCCAGAAAACGGTCTTCTGATGCATTTGTTGCTTTTGGTCACCCTTGACCATGCTGTCTATTACATGACCCAGTGTTTTAATAAAAAGTCACTCCAAACTAGTGATTTGACACTTTGAGGGAAACTCAAATCTTGGGCAACCTCCGTTTTAACACGCTTTTATTAGCTTCACCTGTACGTAACGGAATCTTTGAAATCGATTTTTACCCACTTTATAAGATCAGATTAATTCGAAATTTTGCGCACTTGTCAAGGACCGATGACAATAATATAATTTAATAATTTTGTTCCCTTGTCCAGCTCAGGATCATCAGGATTAGATTTCCCATTTCCTGATTTGGCGACTTAAAAGATTAAGTTACAACCCTAAAGCGAAAACGCTCGTGGTTAATACAAATACAACAAACAAAAAACGATCTACAATAAAAGTGCGATTTTTTTGTTTTTTAAACCATCATTTATTATTTATTTAACCTCCCTTGATTCTACTAATCATTCGCCATTTTTTTACCTCCATTTAAAAGATGCCTTTGAGCCATAATTAATGAATACTGATCTCTTTTAGAAATCACTTCCACTTTAAACAACACTACACACCAAACCTCTAACATGCGACCATAGTGCACCATATTGTTCACCAAATTTGGAAATTTCTGGGGCTTACGTATACGCTGAATAGCAATTTTGTGTTTAATTGTATTTAATTAACATAAATAATGGCACTATTGGGCATTTGTTGCATCATCCACTTAATGATCATATTTTTTCTTATTATCCTTTAATTTTGATGACCAGTGTATTACATAATAAAAGGCCACGGGGGGGGGCGCAAAAAAGTTCTACATTTTTTTTAATTACGCCCATTAACAACCTCTTGGACACAAAGTGTCTTGCAGTCTAGAAACAGAAGTGGCACACGTAGTAGAAAGAACTCCACAGTTATCTTGAGAGTGAACATGAAGTAGAGAGGGGCAACCAAATAGATGCTCCCCAGTCACTGGCACAGAACTACAGAGAGAGCAGAGCAGAGAATCAGCCATATCAATTTTATACAGATGGGTCTCTAAATAATCATGTCCGGTAATGACTCCAAAACATCCTACTCCCACAACCCAAGGGAGGACAGAAAGTTGAGCACATTTCTGGCCATCGAATATACAAGACCAAGATTTAACATCAGCCAACTCTTTAAGAGAGGATATTCTTTTCTAACGATTTTTATTCCTGTTAAGTCGCTTGGCATTTCTAAGAGAAATCGGTAGACAAGGTGGATGAAGCGTCAAAGCCTTTTTGACTAACTTGTCGGCTTGTTCATTTCCATGTGAATGCCGCAATGGAAAGAGATCCATTGAAGGACAACCTCATTTCCAGTGCTAAGAAATGAGTCAATAAGTTGTTTACATTTGAATTCAAATTCTGATGGTATAGATTGTAGTCAGAAATGGTTTTAATTGCAACTTGATAATCTATGAAGACAATATTTTGGCCAAGAGAAATACTAATAGCTCTAAGAGCCATAAATATTGCAAAAACCTCAGAGGTTCTTTAAGATTAAATGAGTTGGAGTAAGCCTACCAAAGGAAGCTGTGGCAGAGCCATCAGTAAATACATGTAACCAATCTTGATCTGGATATCTTTTGTGGATAGCAGCCAGGACTGAAGACCTTAACTCAGCCTGGAGGGAATTATGCTTATGGACAGGCAAAACTGGGATGATCCCCATTTACTAGCAATTCTTTGTTAAAAAGAATTGCTGGTGTTAAGTAGGGATCATCCCAAAATGTTTTGACTTCCATGTTTACCTCACATACCTGTTATTGATTACGGTTCTGAACTTATTACTGCTTCTGACAGAGCTTTGTCATTGCACATTGTTCAAAATAAAGCACTTAGATTTATCATTGGTACAGCCATCTTGACGCCTAATGCCGTTATGAAACTGCAGACTGAAATTCCTGGTCCATCTGAAAAGCGTCATTGCTCTTTCTCTTGGTGAGCGATTATTGAGAAAGGAGCATTTCTGGCTTGACTGTATACACATGCTCAAACAAGACTTAAGACTTAACAAACTTTCTTGTTTGAGTTCCAGAGACTTGCAAATGTTTTTAGTTTTACAAAATATAAAGTTTGACATCAACTCACTAAAATTCTAGAGAGAGAGAGAGTGCGATGATAAATATGACTTTTATTAATTATGATCAAACTAAAATCCGATAATTTTTTGAAAGGAGTATCTTTTAAAATCATCTATGAAAACTAATCTAACATAATCTTAACAGCACAACTTTATCACTTCAATAAAATCAAAATAAATATCTATTATTTGTAATTCAAATTATTATTCACAAAATGTGAATAAATATCAAAACCATCAAGTTCATATTTCACAATAACATTTATTCAATTCGTCAATGTCTTTTTTGTATACATTTGGGACTTCAGAAAAAGTTTTAAAAAGTTTCAGGAATTCAAAACATTTATTACAAGATATATAACACTTTCAATTAACCTAAAATATTTAAAAAATAATAATGATATCTGTATTGCAATCATGTTCCAAAAAATATAAAAAGAAATACTTAAAAATAAACATAAATGGAAATAATCAAATCAAAATGAACACTAGTTTGTCAAAAATTTGTGAATTTCTATGCTAACACATTTACATTACAGAGAAACACATAACATATGATATTTACAAGAAAAAGAAATGTAGACTTACAGCATACAAGATTTCCAAAGAGGAGTTCACAATTTTAATATCTAAAATTATATCATATTTCATGATTGATTTTTAGGTTATTTCACTGATGAATATTGCTGTCCGTTTAAAACAAAATGCAACAAGCTTTTCTGGTTGAATTTAAATTTAGATTTCTTGGCACAAAATGAAGACAATTTTCTTCATAGGTAATTTTACAGCAGCTTATCACAGTGAGGAAGAAAATTTATACAGATTCTCCTCCTGAATAAGTCTGGTTCATTTTTTTCCCCTTTACTTTTTTTCTCAGTATTTCAACTGACAGAATATTCAACAAGATAACCTAAATTCAATTTTTTTCCCTAATAAACTGAATTAAACATGAAATCAATAGTTATGCATACATTAAGAGATATAAAATGAATGAATACACAATATTCAAAGTTTGTAGACTAAGTTACTTTTTTTCAATACACAACATACATCATCAAAGTTTTTGAAATTTAAAAAACAGTAGTTAAAATAACTCGAAAAAAATTTTTTTGGATCGCTGAGGATCTTTAAGCCAGGTAGAACCTTCTAGGATAAAAAGGTTGACATGCAGCAGACATTTTGTGTTATAGGTTTGTGCAATAAAGAAAATGTGAAAGTGCCAGTTTATTTAAATTTTTCTCAAACATGATGTTTTTCATAATTTAATATCAGTGTACTTTTATCATGAAATCATCTTTGGTATAAGTGTTTAATACTTTTATAACAACAAATCTCTTTGGTATGAGCATTAGTATATTCTTTTTGATTTATGTAATTAGTAAATACACAAACATTTCTAAATCAATATAGATCACATTAATGAAAAATTCTATGCATGTAGTACTATAATGCAGTGTTCCGCAACCCCCGGTCCGCGGATTAAATACTATCAGTCCGCACAAGAAACATTAAATTATTTCTCTTTTATTTACTGTGGTATGTTATTCTTAGGTTTGGGCTACTTTTTATGAAAATCACTTAATATTCCTTGTTAAATCACTTTATATTCATTTTTTGGTGTAGCTATATTTTATTCAGAAGTCACGATTAAATGCAATTAAATTAAAATTATTAAATCAAAAGTCTAATATAAACAATCAATATCCTCCCTCTCAGTAGGCTGCGGTAAAATTAACAAATGTTGACAGTTCTGCAGCGATAAAAAGGTTGCGGAGAACTGCTATAATGTATACCAGTGCTCCGCAACCTTTTCATCGTTGCGGACCGGTCAACGTTTGATAATTTTACCGCGGCCCACTGAGGGTGGGACACGTTGATTGTTTATATTTTAGATTGTTTTGATTTAACAATTTTAATTTAGTTACATTCAAATATGCCTTCCGAATAAAATATAGTTACACCAAAAATGAATAAAAGTGATTTAACATGGAATATAAAGTGATTTCTGTGGAAAGTTGAGCAAATCCGAGAGAAATGAACCACTTTAAATAAAATGGCAATAGTTTAATGTTCTTTAGGCGGCCCAGCACCATTTGATCCGCGGACCGGGGTTGAGGATCACTGATGTATACAACAGAGACAAAATGTCCGATGCATCAGTTTTTTTTAGAAAATTACATGAGCTTAAAAGCAGGGTTTAAACTTCCATGTCAACAACAAGAAACTGAAACTAAAATTTTTTTTAAAAATTCAATCTTATGTAACAAACATTCTTGACCAAAAAAAAAAAACTATTAAAGGTTGTTAATTAAAATGTACAGATTTTCAAATACTTTTGTTTTTAGTAATTTCAGAGCTACTTAATTTTTTTTTTAAATTGAGGGAAATAAAATTGTTAATGAACTATCTTTATATTAAACATCTTGACTAGATAAGTTTTGAAATTGAAAAAAGACATCTCAAGTGAAATTAACTGAGTTGTTATAGCTTAACTGCAATTCTAGGCATGCTTCTCTATATGGAATGAAAAGTCAAAATTTATTATTTTATGTTCCACTAAAAATATTATTAAATGAAATGAGATTTCCCATCAGAAAAACAAATAAACATTTGTGCTAAGTGATAATATATATTTGATTGCATTTAAAAAATTTAAAGAATATTCCTATGAACAACTGTGAAAGAAAAATAACACATACCACATTCTACTCATTAAAACAAACATATGAACTATTATAATAATGCTTTGCACCCCAATCGTGATGTTAATCTATAGAAAAAATAAGAAATACAACATAATCATTGTAAATAAGTAAAATTATTAAAAATAGCCCTGTGTATACAGTAAATGAAAAAGAAAGATATGACATAATTATGAAAAGTGAAAAATGCAATGCAACTAAATTTAAGCCAGCAAACTGCTACTTTTAAGTTTGCATTTTTTTTTTCCTTCACAAGGGAATGAATTCTGAAAATCTATTTGTGATATGCTTGGATTGACTATGCATCAGTTGCTACCAAGTGGCAATATTAGATACATTCACTGGAAATTTTTGCACATAAATTCATATTAATTGTATCTTATGAAGCAGAAGCATGCCTAGATATGCAGAGAAACAGGCATCACAAACTTAGCTTTCTTGTTTTATAACTTATGCCTTTTCTTACTATAATAAGTTGAGTTTGGATATTATGCTTTACTGATATATTACAAAGTCAAAACAAAGTGAACAAATTTAAGAAATATATTATAGCATGAATATAATATATATATATATATATATATATATATATATATTGTATACATTAACACAAAATCATACCCAACATACCCAAAAGATTTTTCACTATTTAGTAGCCTGAAATAAGTTTCTAAAAAAATTCAAGTACATTATAAATAATTTTGGAAAATGTTTAATTTTGTATGTAGAAATATGTTAATCAAAACTCAAATTTTTTAACACAGCAATACTTTCAATGATACATAAACTTTGGAGAGATGTAATTTTACATAGAAATATTTCACAAAAATATGAATGGGAGAAACAAAAAATATTTCTTAACATAAAGGTATAAATAAATTAAAAACAAATGATTGCATGTGAGGTAATTTGATGTCATGTTCTGCAGCTGAAAATTATAAGTAATAAATTTACATTGTATGGGAATAAATATTTTATGAAGCAATTTTTCAAATATTCACTGAACTCTAAACAAAGAAAAAAAAATATCATATATTATAATTATTGTATTGCAACTACAAAAGGGGAAAAAATATATTGGTTACAGCTTAAGTATTAAATGAGTTGACTTTTTGCAAACGAAGTTCATTCCTTATAAAATCCTGCATCATACCTGCCAACTTTTGAAAAAGACAAAATGTAAAATAACAGATAATTGAAATTTCAAGAAAAGCTCTAAAATAATAAGTGAATGACATTTTCTAGCAAAATCTTCAAAATAAAGCACACATAAACAAAAATTTGAGCTTTATAAGGCAACACATTCCATATAAATATTTTTTAAATAATGCAAAGAAAATTTCATAATAAAGATATTTTATAAGAAAATTATTCAAAGAAAACGCTTACTTTGTATTGACTTGATTTGTAAAAACTATGACCAAGCAATAACCATCAAGTACAAATATGCTTTAAAATTTTTATTCCATTAACTTTGAAAGCTTTATACATAGTAAACTTTTAAAAGTAAAAAAACAGTATTCTTTACTAATGTCAAATGTATTGATGACAGGAGCAATGTGTACTAATACCCTTGAAGACAGAAGACATGAATTCCCTTTTATTTTTTGCAGCTGTAGACCATTCCCAGTTCACACCATAACAGAGAAGCTAATCATCATGAAGTATATTAACCACTTTTCTAAACAGTTATTTTTCTTCCAAAATGAGACTTTAAAGGAATTCAGGCTTTTTTTACTTTTCACGGCAGATCCTCTTCAAAGTGTTCAAAGCATATCGTTTTATGTAATTTGGTTGGACACATCATGTCAAACAGAACAATTGATCAAAACAAATCAATCGGCCATATGAAACGTAAAGAATACAAACAGATGCAAAGCACAAAATGAGTAGAGTTAGAAAGTTGTTACAGAGGATGCAGAAATAAAAATGCTTCACTTAACAAAACCATGCCTAGAAATCAAGAATCAATAGCTAACAAAATGCGATATGCAGGCAGGTGGACTTAATGAATTTTTTTGAAAACTTAATGTCAATGAATTCTATAGTTTTCATCTTTTCTAGTCATTGTGAATATAAATGATAAATACGAACTTTGGGGAGGAATATCGTAGGCAGAGGAGGGAAATTTTTCGAAAATGCGTAAAAATGAATATCTATACGCAAAAACATAATGAAAGGCTAAAAAGTGCAAATTTTAGCATAAAAGTTGGCAAGTATGCTACATAAATGAGGATTTATGACCAGAATGGATAATTATTTTTATTTTTACACTAACTATATAAGACTAAATCTTAAAAAGATGGTTATAAAACACAATGGTTTATTTAAAAATTGAATTAGATGAATATTTCATAAATATTACATCTCAAAAATAAATTCCAAATTATGGTCAGTTACATCTTTCATAGAAAAGTTTTAAAATGCCAAGATTAGATCAAGATATGAATTAAACTAGTTGTTTATGGGAATTAAATAAATGCAGTATCCGTAAATAACCATAATGGCATAAAAAAAAATTTTATGAGTCATTCAAAAAAGTACCTCACTGCACAAAAACTTATGTGTTCGATGCGGCAGAATAAACCCAGTTTTATGCTAACAAAACTGTACTTTTTAAAAACACACACAGTATATCATATATGTTCATTTCAATATTGCAACATTTTAAAATGAAATTTAAAAATTCAAAAATGCACACATAATCAAATGCTTAAAATTCATTGACACAGGTATTTCTAAATCCTGGCTTTATTTTCTCAGCCCATCCAACAATTATCTCCAAGTCTGCACTATTAATTAATGAATACAGGATCATAATTTCTTCTTCGGTCACAGATCCACTACCAGTCCTAAAAATACAATATAACAAAATATTCATAGACACAAAATGTTGCTAAAAGGTAAATACTTTTTCATAAATCACAATATCAAAATATCATTTTATTCATCAGAGTTTCAATCTCATTGAGATTGTACTTTTAGACTTGTACATAAACAAATAAAAAGCACATACTTAAGAAAATCTATCATTTCTCAAGTAATGATTATAAAGTGTTTCTGAATTGCATTTATGTATAGCTAATAATTTTTTCTATACATATTTTTTTTCTCATTATGCTGCTTCCTATGTATTACCCAAACAATAATAATTTGATTAAAAAAATCAGATAAATTAAACATTACAACATTGGCATTTTTATTTCGAGGCAAGTAAGATGAATTGAAACAATTAGAACTTTTCATTTCAAAAAAATTCACATAAAAATATATTACAAATACAGAAAAAAAAATCAAAACTTTTAACTAGAGAAATTACAAATTAATAAATAAAAGGGTAGGATTTGATACTAAAATTTTGCAACAGAAAAAGTGCTAGATTAAAAGTGTAACTGCAATTGTTTTTGCATTCTAAATTTGGTATTCACTAAATGTCCATCAGAGTAGTTAATTTAGAAAGTATATTAGTCTAATTTCAAATATCCAATTTTCTTCAACAAAAAAAAACAAAAAATGAATTAAATACCAAGCTCCAAATTTAATTTTGTACTATGATAACACTCAAGCCATTAAGAAAACTAGTTTTCGACAGATTACAATTAGCATTAGTGCAAAATTTAAAGAGATTTCACTTTCTATTTTAGCGATATAAAAAACTGCTGATGATAGATATCTTGAAAATTTATAACAAAAATATTCACATTTATTGCTGTGAAAAAAATTTTAGAAACAAAATTCAATAAATATATTCTGGTGTGTCACTGTTCTCCCTTTCATTAAATTCTCTACTTTGTTCCAACTTAATGAATAGTTAAAAAACAAGAAAGCTCCAAAAATTACACATCGTATCTGATAGGACAGATTCTGGTTAAACGTTAAAGGAGTTATGTATTCTCTCTACAGCCCAAAATGTCAAAGGAATGTTTAAAGAACTCATAAATAGTAAAATCTAAAGACTTTAAATGGCAGTGATATATAAAATACACTAGATTTGATGATAGGCTAGTGATGAGGCAGTGATATATAACACACTAGAAATTTATCCACTAACAAAAATTGCTGAATTTGCAAAACATTTAAAACTTCCCCATTTTAAGGCACCCCACTGCATAAACTAATAAATGGAATCTTGCATGTCTGATACTTTATTGGTAAAATCTGAGTAATGTACAACAGAAAAAAACCCCACTGACATCAAAAATATTAATATGCAATGAAACTCATGAGAGAATTAAGTCTAACAGACCAATCCAACCTTTTAATCACATAAGCTTTTCCTTTCAGCTCCTGTCAAAATAACGAGCTGGGTTTCACCTTTTATTTACCTTTATAATATTACCAGTGTGGCTGGAGAGTTCAAAAATAGCGCATCAAAAAAGTCCATTTCTTAGGTTTACCATACATCCAGGATTAGCTTGGACATTCCTTGATTTTTGATATGTCTGGGGTTTCAAAAATGTTATGACTGGCAAGGATTTTTTTAAAATTTAGACCAATATGTTCGACAAGTTTTTAAATGGTCTCTTACTGTAATGTATCTTTCAGCTGACACTACAGCCCCGTTTACATGGATGAAAATTGCCGGCAAAATACCGATATTAATCGTCTCTAGACCCATTTACTTGATGAGCTAGCATTTTACCAGTTTGAAAAGAGGATAACATTTTTGAACCTGCTTGGAAGCAGGGTAAATAAGGAGAAAAACGAGTTTGTTTCCAAATTTTCCTATGACACAATGTGACTAAGATTCATTTGTTCAAAGAATCTGCCCAATGGACAACAGAAGACCTGATAACAAAGATATTAAAAGTTAAATGTAAAGTTAAAAAAAGAAAACAAGAATGCAAAAAAATGTAGAGATTTTATTTATTTATATTATTTGACAATATCTAATAAGTTAAAAATATCTCTAACAGTACATAAAAGTATTCCAATGGATGAAAAATTTACACACAAATCAAACAGAAAGATTGAAATAACCATTTTTAATGTCATAATAAATAAAACATATTTAAAATTTTATCATCAAAAGTTTTATGCCTACATGTCTTTGTATAAGCACAAAGTAATAAACAAGAATGCATAACAAATGAAGAGAGATTTTAATTATTTTTTGACAATATCTGGCAAATTGAAAATATTTGTAACTTTATATAAATAACCAATCACAAGATTCTCATATAAACGGACTCAAAAATAATACCGGTAAAAAGCAGGCTTTTATCCCTAACCACATTTTGCCTGCTATTTGTAGGATGACATGTAAACGGGATCTATGAGTAAGCAGCAATGTTAATTATGATGGAGGGGCGGCTACCGGTCTCACCACAATTTTTTATTTATTCTTTTGTTAACACAACAGGACCAAGGTTTCTTTTGTTTTATGAAGTGATTCCTCTACATATTTTCAATCTTTTTATCTCTATTCATTTTAGTATTATTGTTTAGAAACAGGCAAAAGAAATGTTTAATGTTGTCCAGTAGCGCATATACAAATTTTTTAAACTGTGAAATGACAATAATAATGAATTTGTTTGTTTTATTCACACTTTGTACCAAAGAATTTTCTGTTGTAGATAAAAAAAAAATGAAAATATTGAAGACTCTAAGAAAACAACAAAACACAAGAGAGTGAAAATTATGCCAATGCTTCAGCAAACAAACAAAAATTAAGTAAAGGAGGGGAATAATAATATTAGAGATCTAGACTGTGAAACTAATGAGCTACAGTTCTGTACTAAACTCTCTCCTCTCTCTCTGCTAGACACAAACTCAGTCTCAAAACATAAGACTGCACATCCAAACTAGTTATTTGACCCAAAATTTTCATCTGCTTGCTCCAAAACTGAGGAAATTATTGTTAAGATTATTTTGCCATTTATATACGAACATATGTTGCATTCTTTGAAAAAACATTAATTATGTAACAGTAACTAGGGATAGCTCAAACAGAAGTGAAGTAAAACTCTGATTAATGTAAGACATTTGAGTCTGAAGGAGGGAATTCAACTTACACTTTTAAATTTCAATGAACTGCCAGGTGAAACTGCTCAAACTTTGATTCAGTATCTGTTGTAGTGTGCAAAAATATACAACCTTGATGAAAAGTTAGTTTGTTAAACTCCACTCTATAACAAAAAAAAAAACGCCGCACCAAGAACGGGTTGTCCAATAAAAACAAAAATTGGTAGGTAGAAAGATTATGTACAGGATAGAAAATGATTAAAAATTCAGAAAAATTGAATGATTTCAAAGTTACATAGTTATAAATTAAAGAGCTCAATAAGGTGTTCACACATCTATAGCCAGGATGTAAGGAGATTTAAGGAGAGAGTGCACAATATATTAATGGAATTACAAAATATTCCATACATTACTCATGACTTATTTGATGAATGTACATTGTTTTGATCAGGTAATTTAAACCAACAGGTAGGCAGAGTTGCCAGTAACTTATGCAGCAAAGTAGCACAAAGAGAGAAAAAAAGTAGCGAATCTCGATTTTCTCTTGAAATTCATAAATATAATTTTTTTAATTTTGTAAAACTACGTTAAAATGCTTAAATTATTTAATTCATTTAAAATACATTCAAATTCTTCCTGCTAAATATCGTGATCTGCTTTTTTACAAATTTCTGAATTGTATTGAAGCATTTGTAGCGATGGAATGAAATCAACACAGCAAGTCCCTCATTCTTCCAAAGTGATTTTGATTCTGAGAATGACTCAAACAGTTCAAGGCACATTCAATTCCTTAATTTTGTCTTTTTTAACGACACTCTGGAAAATACCCTTTCTACAGTGGCATTACTTATTGGTAGGTTGTAAGGCTTTAAAGCAAATATAGCTGAATCTCTTAAAAATGGATTCAAAAATGCATTCAGTAATTTGCAATGATCAACATGATCACTTTGAAAGAGCAAATTAATCCACTCAAATTCTGCTAAAATTGGCAGCTGTAATTCAACAATATTTCATTCTATCCTTGTATTAATTTAAGTAAAGGGATAGTAAGAGAAGTAGTTGATTGGAAGGAGAGGGATTCAGGCAGCGGCGCAACGGAGAATATTAGGGCCCCTTGCAAAGTCAATTTTAGAACCCCAAGCCATAATATGTACTTGGCGTCAGTCAGGCTTCGAGCTTCCTAGAATCCCTACAATGCGAAATAGTCCGAGCCACTGAATCTAGGTAAAAACCTTTCAAAAGGGATTTAATCAGATTTTTATCACATAATCTCTCTAGATGACAAGTGCTTACTTTTGTCATTGTAGGCAATTTTTTATAAGTTCAGTGATGTAATGTAAGTTAATTACAAAAATAGATTTTTATTCTTTAATTCAATGCTGTACCGTTGATGATAATTATACAATATACTTAGTTCTATAAGAATTTGTCCTTTCACAATTACTTTTCCAGTTTAATATTTATGTAGACATTCTCTCCAAGCCTAATTTTTAAGAATATTACGTGTTTCATTTTCATGCTTCTATCGGGACTAGAAAGAATCCCGTCGTTTCTTTTTTTTCTACCACTTGCAGTGGAAAAAGAGCGGCAAAATAGGAGAGTCCTGTATAGATAGGCGATACTTGGCGGTGGCGAGGGGGGAGAAATTACAGCGTTTTGTGTCATTTCAGAGTGGTAAAACATACTGCAACTTCATGTTTTCTTTAGAGACTAAAGTCACTTTTTTTTTTGCAATTTTTTCGAAATTCGTTCTAATACTTTTATATATGGTTGAAAGTAGCACAAAGTAGCGGGATCTTCAAGTGAAGTAGCATAAAATTCGCGAAGTAGCAATAGGATAAAAAAAGTAGCGAAAAGTTTTAAAAGGTAGCAAAATTCGCGAAAAATCGCGCGATCTGGCAACACTGCAGGTAGGTTGCGATTTAAATTCTGAAAAAGTACCAGATATTATTGAAAGGTAATAAATGATTTTTAAAGTGTTCCAAAAGACTGATATTCCATGTCAATTTTTTTCAATCTACTCAAAGAAAATTTTATTATCAGATTTATGTTCTTCACACCTTTGTACTTTACAATAGTTCCGACCAACAAACTACAAAAGAACGTACAGTAACACTAATGAAGTTACATTTAATGTCAAACATCAAAAAGAATTCCTCCCTCCCAAATAAATTCTTTTAATATAAAAAAAAATCTCACTTTATTTTTTCAATGAGTTTGATCAGAGATGAAGACTTCGATTTCAAAGTTGTGATGAAATTATTTACAGCAGTTATGCATTCTCCATTGTTTCCCTGAATAAACTTAACCTAAAAATAAATTAATTCAAAATATAATTTTTGAAACTTTTAAAATCAAGCTAATTCTAGATATTTTTAAAAAAACAGATAGCATGAAATATTTCATAAAAGAATCAGAATAATCAAAATGCAAATATTTGCAATTATAATAAAACAATAATAACAAATATAATTAAACTCATACAATTAGCACTAATATCCCTAGATTTTTTGTATTCATTTATTTATTTTTATGTTTTTTTAAGAAAATACAATAAACTCTAGAAATATTTTTAAAAGAATTTATCATTTTCTATTATGGAATCATCTAACAAATAATTTACAGTTTCTTTTAAAACATACTTCATTTTTTCTACTCTTTTAAAAACTTTTATATTTTAGATGAAGCATCAGACATAAGCCTCATTTACTCAGAACCATTAATACCAACAGTTCAATTATAGAAATGTTTTTAAAAAATGAGAATGGTACTCAAAACACATGGTTTCAAATTTAATGCAACATAATGATAAACTTTACAAGCAAACAAATATTGATCAATATGAAAATTTGGCAAAATAAAAGCAGTACTAACCTAAGAAATTTGTAGTTAGTTTTTAGAAGAATTTTCCAGTTGTGGATTCATTATACACAAACATAGAAATTAGAAACTCAATACTAAATAGATAATAAATTTCTGAGGAAAATACACTGTCCTTATTTTAAATGCTTTTTCTTTAGAAAGGAGGAAAGCAAAAATTTTAGTCATTTTTAAATTTTCGTACATCATACATCAATGACAAGGTAAATTTTTTAATGTGTATAGTATTTTGTAGAAAAAAAATAACTTTTACATGTAATATTCCTACATATTGCTCACAAAGAATGAATGACATGTATCCAGAATTCATTCTGTTCTAAATACTTTTATGAATAACCAACAATATCAATATTCTCTACATTTTTAAATATCTATTGAATTAATCTATTAAAAACATATCACACAAAAAATAATAAATACTAGCAGCATGGCCCGGCATTGCACAGGTTTTCTCTTTCCCTCATGGCGCTAGCATTTCTGAGTGTTTGTTAGGCCTGCAATGTGAGTGATTTCTATAATTATGTCATTAAATTTCCCTTTTTCAAAATTTGTTCCACTTATTTTCGAATCAAGACAGGTTTATTTTCCCTCTATA
>BMAV01017016.1:205804-227126 GCA_019973955.1 Trichonephila inaurata madagascariensis | reverse complement strand
TTCCCCCCCCCTTCCCCCAGATGCAGGTGTTGTACCTTACACCACTGGATAGATTGCCTGCTTCACTAAAAGAGTAAGAAGCAGGCAATCTATCACATGTTCCTGATCCAGATATATTTAATTAGGAGAGTCCAAAATTTTCTCACTCAATTATACCAATACTTCAAATCTAAAAGACAAAAAAATATACTTAAAATTTACAAGTTAATAAGTTTTCTACAAATAATTTTATTCTTTTGGTATATTTGTTTCATCTTTTTTAAAAAGATTGATAAGGATTTATAAAAAAAATTCTGGATATCACATGAATTTTATTAAATATAAATACAAATATATATATTACAGCTCAAATGCTTTTAAAAATACTAGTTATTGAGAATAATAAAAGAAATACATTAAATGTAAAGTTTTATATAGTTATTTTTTTAAAAAAGTTGAAGGTAAAATCATGTAAACAAAAAAGAAAAAAAAATTTAAGAAAATTACATCACAAAAAAATTTGATTTTATCCAACAGAAAATTTCAAAACATACTCTCAATTTCTTTCCCAAAATGAAAATAAGATTTATAATTTCTTAAGGTTAGAGAATTTATTTAAGCTAGGTAATTGTATAATTTTCAGCTTTCATATGTAAACAACTACAGTCCATAAAATTTCAAATCAATCAAGATTCTACAGATCTTATTTCCGAAATGTGTCTGGCTCTTAACATTTTCCTTAAAAAAATATCTTATATATATACAAGTATAAATTTTAAATAATATTTATAATCTCTTTTTAGGGAATTATTAGAATTTACAGCCTCAACACTTATTTTAACCCCTCAAAGCCAGATGCTCAACATGTCACTTTTATAATTCTAGCTGATATTGAACTCAGCTCAACATAAATTCCTATGCCTTGCTTTTGATACCTTGATTCCTATACCTTGTACTTACTTTTTTTCAAAACTAACAATTTATACTAAAACAATTTTACTCCTAAGCAAAATAACATAAGCAGTACCTGCTTTAAAAAATATTAAATACTAAAAAAATATTAAGTGATTTTACGCAGACAATTTAAAATTAAGAGAAAATGTGATTCATGAAAATTTTCATCCTTAAGTAATGAAAAAAGAAGTTCAAACTTTAACTAAAATCAAACCTTAATACTAGAGATTTGCAGAGTCAAAAATTAAAAATGTTCAATATTATTACAAGTAGAAGTAATATCTTCAAAAAAAAGGTAGCTGACAAAAATAAATTAATGAAATTACCACAGCCTCCTCAATCATCTTGATTATTCTTCTAAGACTCTGATCTATGGCTGCAAAACTCTTTAAAACGAAATCAATATCTTTATTCTTGAATATTATTCCAAAGCACATGCAAGTATCATTAACATCATTTGAACTGGGGCAATCTGCCCAATTAGGCAGATGAAATACAATTGCTACAATAATCTTGTGCTCAGATACATAAAATCTAGAAGCCCATTCATCATCAGATTTATAAGAATCAATTTCACTCAGAAGCAACTGCCCACACATTACAGAATATACTTCCATATCAGGTACAATGCAAGCGGCGGTACTAAGCATATCTGTGCTGTGTTTAGAGATATTGAAATCATTTAGAATATCTCTTGAAATTTCAGATACATTAGTTGTATCTTCATCTACTAACCAAAGTTTCTCAATTAATGTTCCCATAATGTGATTCCATGATGACAAAATAATGGCTTCCATGTCGAAATTTTCCAGAAAAAAATTATAAATATATATTTTATTCTTAAAGATTAGATGTTTATACTTCTAATATATTGCTGACCAACAAATATTAATGATCTTTATTCCGACGTAAACTAGTTTTAATAACTATCTACTTGACAGCTGTTTCGTAAACACTTAATATTGATTTTTGTCCAAAACACGCTGCAGCATCCATTCAAGTTCTGTTACTGGCGCATTATGACAGAAAACGATACGATTCAACCAACAGCCGATCATCTGAGAGCAAAAAATAGCTTCGTAACTTAATTCATTTCATTTCTTCTTAGAATGCTGTTACTCAGACATCCGAAAAGGTTGGCTTTAAGGCATAAAGTCTTTAAAAAGTGCATTTCATAAATTACTAATTTAAATATTGAAACTTTGTAGCCTTAATTTTTTGACACGTTTGTTTTTCATTTGTATCAGTTAAATATATTCGAATTTCTGGAAGTGAAAAAGCAGGATACTAAATTGTTAAATGTTTTAAATAATGCAAATGAGTACCAATGCGTTGTGACACATTTTACATTGATGTATTTTACGTGTTCATCAACCCAGCGTAGTGACAGGGATACAATAGGATACAATACAACAAACTTTAAAAAAAAAGCCTCGGAAGCTCAATGCTTGTAACATCGAGCTGGTGGCCTGTTATGTGTAAGTCCAGCTACAATATCAAATCCTCTTTAAGCTGAAGACCCGTCGTATGAAGAAACTAATGATCCCAATATCTGTGAGAACTCAAATTTTTGTTTTGACGTAAATGTAGAGAGGGGGGAACTAATTGGGTTGTTAGGGTTTTAAATAAGGAGGTGTATTTTCTATGATAAGCAGACATTGTGACGTGCAGAAATACGGAGCCAAAAAACAAAAAGCAAGCATTCCCGCAATATAATTCAGCAGTTCCATACTGTTTCCGTTGATTGTACTCTGTTTTCCATGACCGTTCTATTGCAGGAACAGATTAAGTTATTAGGTATCTCAGAAAATTCCTAAGAGGTTGCCACGATTCTAGGGTGTTGGCCGCCCGCATACAAAGACCCTCTAAAGAATTTTTCATACCTGCTTGAATAAGAGTAAAATGTTATACAAATAAAATTTGAAGTTCAAAACTTTATTTTTTGGTCACCTAGTAGTTTATAATAGTGACAAAATACTTTAACAAAATAATAATCAAAACAAAAATATTACCTTCAAAATAAAAATAGACATTTTATAATTAGAAATACTAAACAACCGTATTTACGCAGAAAATATAATCTAATTAAAAAAATTACTAAGCATAAACCTCGTGAAACGAAAAGTATATTCACAGCTGTTTAAAATTAAGAAAATTTTTAGATTTGGTTGATTATCTCTAGAGCCTCTGCACAGATTTAAATGAAATTTGGTTTGAGCATAGGTTTGACATAATACAAAAAAAATAAGCCTTTAACGTTTATAATACATACACAAGATCGATTGTAATATTCATCGGAGTTGGAAGGTATGAAACTGTGGATGCAGAATAGAACAAAATAAGGGGTTAATAGGTGGTATGGTTCCCTCTTGCAGATATACAGGCCTCGCATGATGATTTTATATTGGAAATAAGGGTGATAATGATTTCCTGTGTCAAATGGTTCCACTCGTTAAGTATCGAGTTATTAGGCCTTGGAGGGAGGTTGCGAGTTGCAATTGCTCTCCTTAGAGCATCCCAGGCATGCTACATAGGGTTGAGATCTGGAGATCTGGCTGGCGAATAACCTCACTTTCCAGAAAGAATGTAGCCTCGCATTATTATCTATTAAAATGAAATTAGGTCCAACTGCTCCCATGAAACGGTGAACATAGGGTTCCAAGATCTCATTCCTATATCTCGCAGCAGTTACAGTGCCTGTTTCCAAGACATTAATGTATGAGTGGCAATCCAACGTGATGCCTTCCCAGATCATGAAGCCTCCTTTGTCATAATCGCCATTTTTTTTTTTTTTTTTTTTTTGACTTTGGTAGCAGTTTCTGGTTCTCTTCTTATTAAACTACTGCAAGAATCACTGATTAGGCTGAATCGGGACACATTAGTAAAGAGAATTGTCACCCATTGATCCATGCCTCATCGCTATGATCTCCGCTTCATTTTAAACGGACTATCTTGTTCGCATAACTGAAGGGACACAAATAACAGGTTTTCTTGAAAACAGTCCCGATTTATACATTGGGTGCTTGGGGTGGGCGGCCCGGGGCCCGGATAAACTGAACTTAACCCTTCAGTGCCAAGAGGGCCTGTAGATCTGCACCCAGGGCCCGAGATGAGCTTAAATCGGCACTGCTTACAAACAACCCTCTCTCATAAAGTCTTTTGGAAACAGTCATCCTTGAAAATAGGGTTCCTGTGTCCACATACGATTTACGAGATAGCTGAGAAAATGTAGCATCCCTGTTACGTCTCGCTATAATGGACAAATGGATATCTTATCTCGACATTGTGGATCTTGAACAAACTTGACCAGGCTTTCTCTCGATAGATCCGGTATCCTGAAACTATTTCCATTTGTTGAACATGATGCTGAGTGTTTAAAAATTATCTACAAATCTGGATTTAAGATTGCACTGTAGCTAGCCTACCCACAATTTGCCACCTTATTTCGTCATCTAAACACACACGTTGGTGGTTACTCATTTTTACTGTATGAATTTGGATTTAACGGATTGCTTCGAAAAATACCCAAGAAATTTGGCAAGCCACCCTCACATACATGCTAACATATTCAAAGTACAAGGTTTACATCTTTGCTTTGAAGCAGTATTTTTATATGTGCCGTTCATTTTTTTTCCCTCGTGAAATTCGACGAAATGAGGAAATTTTCTTAATTTTGAATACAAATGTAAATCAGTTCTTCTACAAGAACGACCAAATAATTAAGATAAAATAACTTTTCTAGCTTTCTGAGAAGCAAATTTGTACGCAATTTCGGTGAAATTAATTTTTTCAGAGGTTTTAGATTCAATAGAGATGATGATCAAATCCGAAAGCTTTTCAAGTGTCATATTATTTCTCAAGTAATTATTTATTTACAGAAACTTATTTTTACCTGGTTTACACAAACACGTTAGATTAAAAAAATTCTTATTGCAGAGCAAAATTTGGAACACAGAGAGTACCATTTTTGACTATATTTTCTACAGAAGACAAAATGTTGAATAGCACTCAGATAATATAAGATATATCTTTCATTTATCTAAGAGACCTTGTGTTTAAGAATTACAAAATAGAAAGCAGTCTTCCTTTGCTGGGAGGATTTTGAAACTGGTTTATCACTGCCCTCATAATCAAAAAAACGGACCTTTTTCCTGAGCTTCGAGATGGAAAATTCGGGATCAATACCTTAATCTCTTGCAAGTGCTGTTGTTGAATCAACAAATATTTTAAAATTATCATTTTTGTTTGTTTTATGATTTATGTCTTAATGCCTTTTAAGATTATATTCCTTAGCAACTGAAATAGAGTTTTTACATATCAGGCGTAATATTTTATTCATGTTTTGGACATAAAAATATTGCAGTTTCCATTTTTCTTGAAAATTGCGATGTTCTTCAATTGATCTTTTCTTACTCATTGTAGTTGAAGTTTTTTTTAATTAAATAACTTTTTATATTAATATAAATTAAAACAAAAATCCACTTTCATTTACAAACGATTGAGCAAGCGTTGCCCTTTGTCTTGATCGTCGTGTGTGACACAAAGCCTCTGACAACAATTTCAGCCTCTCATCGCTGACTGGACTCTCCAAACACGGAGAAAGAGAAATATAAGTCGCACACACAAATTGGGGGATGTTTACACTCCTACACTATTTCTCCAATTGCAGAGTGGGATTGTAATGGACAATCCCTTTGCCAACAGGATGTGTGAAGTCACTGACCAAAAGGGACAGAGGGAATGAGAGCGGCATAGAATGGGAGAATGACTTGTAACGTGCAGAGGCGGATTAAGTGGCTGGTGGCCGCCAAGGGCCCCAAGCACCAATAGGGGCTCCAAACTTGAAGGATTCTAGCTATAAATCCAACGTGCAACAAATAGATTGTTAAGCTTCCGCTCTTGGGGACTGCCTTCTACATTATCTACGCGACCTGTTTCTGCGGGGAAGAACGAAGGATCACTCAAATCATTCATTTTTAGAATCTGTTTATTAAGATCCTAGTTTAAACACAATACACAGCAATAATAATCTAAGTAGGCTGATCTAGAATGAGAAGACGTAACTCGTATTACCAAGTAATTGCGTAACTGACCACTTAATCTAACTCTATATATTAAATGCTATCTCACTACTAATCGCACTAATTCACTTACAGCTATATCCTAGGTAAACAGCTATCTTCAGAAACACTTCTGACGAGGCTTTAATCCGACTCTGATCCTTTTGGCCTCGGATGCACCTTTGGATTGATTGTACTGGAACGATTAGACTAATTCTCTCGAGCTTCTAAACTTTATCTCAATTCACTTCTACACATAGACATAGACCTCACATAGCCACCCCGCGAACGCTAAACTTCCACTATGTATAAGATTCCTAATTTGCATAACCACGTTCTTCTTCTTGAGTTGTTTGGAAATAATTGCCATTCTGGCCCCAAAGAACCCAAAAGGACTGTTATATGAAAGCGCGATGAAAGCCCCGTCACAAGATCTTGAATCGATATTGCAACCACAACGATTTCCACGGATTTCAGTCATGTAGCAGCCCTAGTTATCTTTTTTCCATATATTTGTATTGTTGAAATCTACACAAAATTTTCCATGCGGCTTTTTTTTTTTGCACAAATTTTCAAATTTTATTTCGAACAAATATTATTTAAGTCAAAGAAGTTCATTTTTAGTTCCCAACCGTGCTTAGATACTCTCGGATACATCTTAAGGCCGTATCACACGTATATTTTTCATGCAATTTTTTCGTCCAATTTTTGGCCGAATCTGAGGGGGAAGGGTTGCCGTAAACAAAACGACACGCTCTGACGTCAGACGCGCTCTATCTCCACATTGAAAAATTACTCGCCGATTTTTCTGCTTCGGAAAATGAACATCCAAAATTATTTCTTTCATTTCGCTTGCGCAATTGTTGATGGGTGTAAACTAAAAATAGAGCACCATTCTATTTAAAATATTATACGCCGTTAAAATATTATTCACCATTAAAATATTATACGGCATATCTGAAGTGTTAGACGAAACCGGAGCCGCCATCTTGTTTATGACGTAGGGCGCCGAAGAACCCCATTGGCTGGAATTTCAAGCAATTTTATTTGGAACAACTTTTTGAGCTCGCTAGCAAAAAATTGTTCTAAAACGGTTGCTATGGCAACTGAGTAAAAATTGAACGAATTGAACGAAAAATTGCTTGAAACGTGTACGTGTGATACAGCCTTAACACTGATGGGGGGGGGGAATCCCAACGCCAAGAAAAAATTATTGTCAACTAATGAAATTCCGGCAATACATTTTTCTAGGTAACATATTTAATTAAGTTTCAAGATCCCAGGTTAATGCAAGAGCAAGAAGAGCTATTTCAAATGTGAAATGATGGTGCATTAAAAACTGGTATAACGGCCACAATGTTAAGTGCAAGCTTGCAAACGTGCATACAATGCGCCGCACAAGTACAGGATACCAATTTGTGAGAGGAAACTGTTTGCCTTTTGATCTTGCTCAGTCAATATAATATTGTATAATTCTGGTTGTGGAAGACGCTTTGTTGCCGTTCAATGATGTCCCATTCGTACTTGATTGGAGAAAGATCTGGTGATCTAACAGACCAGGGTATCACTTTGAGGTGTAAAACTCGCGACCCGCTAAGAACACTTTTGTGACCCGGCCAATATATTGGCACACAGTAATATGTAATCTTTGGGACAAGTAACTGAAAAAGTAACTGACGTGCAGCATGACTAAATCAAATTTAGATGATAATGCGTCGGATCAAAAATACACAGAAAAAAATTTCAAATCTTAGAACTGGATTTGAAACAAGATTTTAATTCTTTGGAAGACAATTTTTTTTCTTCAATTTTCTAATAAATATAGACTCAGTACCCAGCTATATGCTAATGGAGGTGATAGAGATTCTGTGCGACTGAAGGAAAAATTCATTGAAGTGGATGTGCTTGAATTTTACAGATGTTTACCAGCCAAGTTTGAAAATACTTGAAAATTCACATATGAAATTATTTCCATGTTTGGAACTACTTATCTGTGCAAGCAGTTATTTTCAGTTATGAAAAAAATCTCCTGTTAGAAATAGTATTACTGACGCTCACCTTGGGTCAGTTTTAAAAGTAATCTCTGCGAACAAAATTTCTCCCGAAATAGGAAGGATAGTAGTACAGAAGAGAAATCGAGTGTCAGGGGACGCAAACATTAAACATTTCTTGTTCTTTTTTGGGGGGAAGGGTGTTATTGTAATGTATCATTCAAAACAAAGCTACTTTTCTCTTAATATTAGTGTTATTTTTTTATTTTTTTTTGCGGCCCACCTAAAGTTAAACCTTGTTTGTTCGGCTCAAGTTAACCTCTGACTTTGACACCCTTGCTCTATAGTATACAACAGTAGTTCCCAAACTGTTTTCCGCAGAACCCTGGGGTTCCATGAGGCATACTCAGGGGTTCCAAGAGTCACAATGAAAAAATTGAGAAGAAATAAACATGTATTCAAAATGAATTCACGTTCTCTATCAAGTTTATATCGTTACAAGTATATATAGCTTGTCCTACACATTAAAACTGAAAATTTTATTTATTTATAATAACTTTATTATGCAACACTTTTTAAAATTTTATTATAATTCAATAAATTAATATTAAAATGCTTTATCTTTATATATATATATAATATATATATACTTCCTACTAGATTGAGAATATTCTATTGTTTACTATCTCGAGTTCCACTCGTTAGTTAACATAATGCCTTTCAAAACTAAATAGTTTTCTAATGGAAAATTCACATTTTTGTATTTGTGGCAAAAAATTAGATTATAATTTTTTAATACTAAATACAATACTTTTTTTAATTGCCTTTACATAAAGGGCCCCTAAAAATGTTGATCTACTTTAAATACTATTTTGTGATATATTCTTCGAAGTATGTGTATGGAATGGGGTTCCACGAAAACACCTTCTAGTTTTTAGGGTTCCACGAAAGAACCTTCAAGTTCTAGGGGTTCCTTGAAGTGAAAAAGTTTGGAATCCACTGGTATAGAGCATCAGTTCTTAAACTGTGGTCCACAGAGTTTCTCGTGAAGCGTTGAGATTTCCTTCTTTTACAGACTCTATAAGGCCTCGTTGAAAAATTGAAAGATGCGCCATACCAGACTAGATTAATAAATAGCCCCCAATGAAGAAACTCTACTAGAACTTGTATTTTTATCAAGAATTTTAAGTCAGGGAGGAATGTTCAAAATCTTGGGAGTCCGCGATGTCACCCTGATACATAAAGGGGGGCCACGGCGATCGAAAGTTTAAGAACCGCTGGTATAGAGCAGGCTGGGTTACAACAGGTTGTGAGGGCACACGTTGTCCTATCCTAAGCACCCCTTGAATGATGCTTATAAGTGGCAGTGCAACAGTCTGAATCACCAGACTGACGTACAAGTTTCCAGTAAGGGTGTGTGAATTAACCTCGAAAGACCTCCTACTTTTGAAGAAAATTTATCATGCAAAACCAAAACTCTAGGTGCAAGCTCAGTGTGTCTAGGCCGCAGAAAGGCTGCTTGCTGGCGCTTACCTGGCCTTCTTCTTATCAATAAACAGCCATCACTGGCACCAAGACAGAAACGGCTTTGATCAACACATCGACACTACGCTCTACTTCAGGGGTGTCCAACACGTGGGCCCGCCAGTACGTAAGTTGCGGCCCACCGACTCTTTTAAAAAAAATTTTAAATATATTTTTAAAGTTTTTTATTTTGAAATTTATTTGAGGGGAAATTTATATATATATATATATATATATAAATTACACTTCCGGGCAAAAAGCTACAAAATATTATTCAATCTACATTAGACAAAATTGATAATTCTATTATTGTTAAGAATAGTATGGACATTATATTAAGTACATGCAAGGTAAAAAAATTATTTCTATGTATACCTATGATTTTGAAGATTTATTTAATTCCATAGATATAGAAGACATGCTTAAGATTCTTAAAATAGCATATAGCAAATACTTTTTAAATAGGATATTAAAATATGATAAATATATTTCTATTATTGAATTAGTATTAAAAGAAAATTATATTTTCCATAATAACGCTTATTATCAGCAAATTAAAGATTTACCACAAGGGGGACCAGCTAGCAACTGCTTAGCAAATATCTACTTGCATTTTTATGAAAATGAAAGTATTAGTTATGAATCTTGTTACTTTTTTAGATACATAGATGACTTAATTATATTTAGTAATATAGTAGACTTTGTTCCTAACCTTAATTATTATCCCCACTATTTAAAATTAGTAAAAACTAATTGTAATAATGAGTCAGCTAACTTTTTGGACCTTCAATTAAAGGTTAAGAATAGTTTGCTATTAAGTAATATTTTTGATAAAAGAGACTCATTTGAATTTAACATTATAAAAATGCCTTTTTGGAGTAGTAGCCTACACCTATCAATATTTAGAAATATTATTTTAGATTTCATAAAAAGAAACAATGATTTAGTTACTGATAACATTTTAAAACATAGTATTTTTGTGAATTTTTGCAATAATTGTTTAGAATACAATTATCCAAGTAAATTTATTTATAAATATATTTCTATTTCTAATTAAATATATTTTTATTTTAGTTCATTACTTTATTTTAAATTCCTTTTATTTAGTTTATTTTAAAAAATATTTCAAAAAAAAAAATTTAAGCTCTTATTTTAATTGCAATATATGAATTAGTATATAATCATCCAAGTTTATTTACTTTGTAATATATTTCTATTTGATTTTATCTATTCTTAACTTTGTTCTTTATTGTTTTTAAAACTTCCTTTATTTAGTTTATTTTTAAGAAAATCTTAGTGGTTTGTTTAATTGCAAAATAAATATCCAGGTGGCGCCACGATTTTTCCTTCGCGAATAGTCGTCTCAATAGCATTCGTCATTTTACGTCATTTCGCGTTGGGAGCTTATAGTGGAAGGTTGAATTTTCGATCTCCAGTAATTATTTTACACGTAAGTGTTTTTTTTTTAAATTTTATTATTATTATTCCTCTCTTTGAGACATTCATTATTGTTCTCTTTTCTTAGCTTCATTTTAATATATTAGCAGTTTTTCTTCCACGTATTGTATTAGGCTTAACTTTTCAACTTGGGTTCCCCCCCCCCTATTATGTCGAAAGTTTCTGCTGTACGGGGAAGGTGGATCCATAAAGCATTGCTAATCCTAATTCGCTGGCCTAATTCAGCGACAGCTTTAGAAATCATAATAGGTCTCCAGTTTAGTCCAAAGACTTTTTTGTATCTACATTTGTTGTGTCTGGTGAATTCCAATTTCTTCCTGCTTTAGCACTGTATGTTCTAGTACATCTTCACTTTTATTTTATATAAATATATATATATATATATATACAATATATTTGCTGTTACCTGTTCTTGTTTTAAAATAAATCCTTTTTGATAGTAGAAATGTTCTATAGATAAAAATAGATTTATATTTTATCATACAGTTACATTTGATTTTACTATAGTAAATTACTTTTTTAATAAATTTCGAATTGCATTATGCATATCCTTTATTATGAATAGTACATGATTCTCTGAGTGTGCGACTTTCGTTTCTCCTCCTCCTTTTCTGTTTGGAGTGTCCAAAAAGCAAGAGGCAGTCAGAGATGTTTTTTATTGTTTAAAAAAATATTCAGGCTGGTTAAGATAAAGGGCAATGTATACTTAATCTTTTGTTCATGACAGCACTATCAAATTTCAACAATGAGTAACAAAAAATCAATTCAATAGGAACACCGTAATTTTCAAGAAAATGGCAATTGCAATATTTCAAACATTATTTGATCATTGCATTATTATATTATACAAATATTATTATATTATCTATGTCTGCATACATGAAAAATAATGAAATAATAATAATAATTCATTTTGTTTTAAATTTTCACTCCAATAAATATTTTTTTTGTTTCCAAATCTGATATAAAGGTATTTTTATGTGTGGCCCTCGAGATTATAATGCTTTTCCGAAGTGGCCCGCAAGGTCATTTGGGTTGGACACCCCTGCTTTACATCACTAAAGTTGCACATGTCAGTGATTTGGAGCTACCGGTGTGAAGGCTACAGGGCGCCTGGCTGGGAGCTATTTCTCAAACGATTGATCTGTTACAGTTCACTGTGTCACTCTGATGCCGAAAAAAACTGTAATTTCTGCTGTAGATGCACTACGATATTCCCCAGCCGTGTGGTGAATAAGGTGGTCTTCTCTGTCAGTAGTGGCCCGGGCGTGGTTGGACCAGAGTTTTCTTGAGGTAGTGGTTGACCGTAGTTTTTGTCCGGAACCATCGCTGCCAAAAATTATGCACAGTGGTTACATTCCTACCAAGTCTTCCTTCAATATCGTGGAAAATAAATTCCTTTTTTCTTATCTCTATTATACAACTTCGTTCAAACTCAACGAACTGATGATAATGGCTTATTCGTCTTCTTAATGTCATTTTGGACTAACATCAAGTTACTAGGTCAAATCTCAACAATAATAAAACTCACGAACTTTATAGCACACATTTGAAGTACACTTGATTCGCATCCTCAAAATGGCGCAACTAGGACCACACTTATGCGACTGACGCGAAATTTGAATCAAACCCATCTTTCAGATGTATTAACAGGCCTATTAAATTTATTTTTATATCACAACTCTTTCTCGGTGGTAGGATTTTTATTTCTATCACTGTGTTTTACTAATCAAGATAAAAGAAACAAAATTAAGTTATGTGGTAAAATATATATTTATTTTAAAGCAAACTATTTCAAACTAGTTGATTTAGGCCTTAATAGAAAGATACAGATTATTAAAAGTGGACCTGGCTGAAACCCTTTGAAACCGAAAGATAAACATGAAACTTACTAAATGACTATGGGGTTTGGAATATCATACTCTCTAGAGCAGGGGTCAACTACCTTTTAGCTGTGACGTGCCAAATTCATCTACCAACAGGATTCAGCGTACCACACAGTAGGACAATTTTGAAACCATTTGATTCCCGTGATAATGCATGCAGAGTTGGAGAATAATGGTCGATAATTTAGGTATACAGTTTTACTATATATTAATTTTGCATCATTTAAAGATATTACTCAACATAAAAATAAACAGCATGGAATATAACTATTTCTTCAACAAAAATAAAAAAATTTTTAATTGAACACATATTTTGCATTTTTAAACATAATTTATTAAAATAAGGAACAAACAACCAAAACTATAAGTATTTTTCTTCATTACAATTAAACAAAAAGATAAATAAAATTTTTTTATTGTGGACCTAGGGCTTGCACCACTCTACTTTCATATCGCAAAATAAGGGGTATAATTTGTGACTTTCAATTTGACACGATTCTGCGAAACAACTTCTTTTCGGACTCGAATTATTTTTCAGACGAGACTTTTTACTTAGATATGAAGAACCAAAAGCGGAATGCAGAATAGATGCAATTTTCTTTCTTCAAACCATTATCTCTCCGACTATGATATTCAATAATTTACAAAAGAGCTGCCAATTTACCTTTGGAGTTATCTTTCAGATTTTTTCGTGATTTCGTAAATGTCCGTGATGATGTGTGATACTGCCCGTCACAGATGTTTTAAGAATTTTGAAGATGTTTGTCAAATAAGATACATTACAAATTTATCAACTTCCATCCACTCAAAAATTAACACATTTATAGAGTAGTGCAGAGTGCCACTTAGAATTGTATAGCGTGCCACATGTGGTACGCGTGTCATAGGTTTCCGACCCTTGCTCTAGAGAATAAGTACTACTAGCAAATCATTGGAATAAGTTGAGTGTGAATTATTAAAATAATCTAGTCTACTAAAATCTATGAAAATATTGAGAAATGAATTGGAAAAAAGGGAACAAGGAGAAACTGATTCATCAAGACTTTCGTTTGAAGATGAAGCTGGACAAGCTCACAGGCAGCAAAAGAGAAAAAATTATTGTTGGTGAATGTAAAAAAGTATGTTGTAATTTTTTAGAGTAAGGGAACATTTCGTAGTGAATTTACATTGTATCATATGCGACAAGGCAGCAGCAGAAGTATCCCGAAGAGCTGAGATTTATAAAAATGCTATAGAACACTACTGTATTTTTTGACTAGAGATTATTACGAAATTTAGAAGAAAACAACACAAAAACTAAAGGAAACATACAAAGATGATATGGAATCTTTTAATTTTGATTATATGAATTGGATCACAGTTTTTACTATTTTTTTTTAAAAAAAACAAAGATACAATAAAGACGCCACTAGAAATTTATCGAGGTGCAAGAAAAATCCCAATGTATATAGAGATACTTTTCCTAATACAGAGATACCTTTGAAAATATTTTTAGCAATACTGATATCGAATGCATCAGGTGAGAGATACTTTTCAGTTTTAAAGCGTGTGAAAAATTATTTAAATATTATGGGAGAGAAAACAAATTGAGAAACATGGCCATATTATATATACAAAATACTTTGAACAAAATACTTTGAACAAAATAGATACGGCAAAGATAATTGATGAATTTGTCAAGGAGAAAGAAAGAAGTAAGAATGTATAGCAAAATTATAATAGCTCTTTAGTAGCGTTTTTAATTTTTTATAATATAGTTAAGAGTTTTCTTTAGCCTTTGAATTTTATTATTAGCATTACATTTTTTTGAGGTTTTAAGGTCAGACAAACTTTTTACTATTTTAGTTTTTCGACTCTTGAGCCCATGGGCCTCAAACCTTTTATAGTCAGATGCCCCCAACTAGCTTAACCTCTGGTAACATGTTGTTAACCACACGGATATTTAGTGTAACAGCATGAATTGTGTGAGAAATACAGTTTATAGTCCACTGAGAAGTTGCTCTTTCTCTTTCTACTTTGAATTTATTCTATTATGGAATAACTGCTAATAGTGAAAAATATGCATAAATGCATTTAAGAATTTTATAAAAATTAATTTCGTAAAAATAAATAAATAAATAAAAGAAACATTTTAATGAAATATAAAAAAAAAGTATGTGTGCACTTATGTACGCACGTAAGAAGTTATACTTCTTTGGCGTAACAAGATAAAAATCTTTCTAAAAATTTTATCCTTCGCGTTATCCTACGTTTGTAGAAAAAACGACACTAATAATAGAAAAAAAAACGTACTTAATACATTGAAAGTTTTATTATAATGCATTATCTAGTTAAATAAAGTTTATTTAAATAAACTTTATTTAACTACATAATTAAAAAAATGGAAATTTTTAGCATGCAACGTATACATATTGATATTTATTATTGATCAATAATTTCATATTCAAGTTGCTTCGGAGAACGAATTAATAAGCAATCAATCTTTAGCTATCGCCATAAGTGATTTTGATTCTTTAATAGCTCGTTCTCAGAAGCAACTAAAAGGAAATGCTTTAATGAAAAAAAGTAAAATTTCAAGGACATTATAGTAATTTAAGGGTATAAATACACAGTGAGCTACACACAAAAATTAACTATTTGGCAATAGAAATAACTATTTCATATTTAAAAAAAATAGTGAATTTAAAATAAATTAATATATATTTATTCCAACAAAAATATTATCTTGAGCTGATGTTTAATAACAAAAATTGTCTTTTTTACATCAATAGCTTTTAACACGCTGGGATAAATGGATAGATCATTAGATGAAATTTATTCACCTCAGGGCTAAATACAGTTTATTTACTGTACACAGGTACATTTATGTAGTTCTAGGATAAATATATAAAATTACAGGAACACGTGGGGAAGGACTTCCCTCACGATGCGTACACCAGAAAATCCACCGTCTTAATCATTCAACTCTCGGTTTCCCACCTGGGGGAAACTAAACTAGTACTCTGTCTGGTGGCGCTATCTAGCGGCCATTACAATAAATAAATAATAAATATTACCATTTGTTACAAGCTGTCATTTGTGGAAGATAAATTCATTTAATTCATTATTACAATCAATTATTTCAGTAAATATATATTCTTGATCAGAAATCACTTGTTTTTAATAAAAAAAATCTAAATTTTCCATTTATTTAAAACATTACTTTTCAGAATAGAGTTAAAATGAGATAAATTTATAATAATTAAAATAATTTATTTAAAAAAATTAAATTATTACGTTACGTATCCACAATTGGGATAGTGTAACTGGAAGTTTTGATGAAGAAATGCCAAATAACAAGACTTTTAGCTTAAATTCCTCCCGTTGTCGTGGGGTGGTAGTTTGGACAGGGGATGCCAGTACAGGTGTCTACCTCGTCATTTGAAAGAAGTTCAGAATTATGAGGTCTATTGTGATAGTTATTTGTCTAGTTGATATTATGAAATATTCAGCCATAGAGAAACATACTACATCTTCTGTCCTCTTACATAAAAAAATAAAATAAATTAAAAAACTCGTTTTATTAAAAATGCGATAGTTAAAAAGCACATTTACGGTAGTGTAGAATTTATCATTTTGAACAGGATGTATAAAGGATTTTTGTGTATATGAAAGTTTTCAGATATGAAAAAAAGTAAATGCAAATTCTAAAAAATTTAATTTGTCAAAGAGAAAAATTTCTAGTTTATTAATTTTTTTTCTTAAACACAACTATTATTTTTCTGTGTAAACAACTCAAGTGGAAATTTGAGTGCAAAATATGCTTGAATTTCTTAAAAAAAAGAATGACATTCCTACTTTAAAATAATAAATTAAGTCGAAAAATAATAAATATGGTGCAGTAACACTTTTTTTATTTTAAAAAAACTACAATTTTTATAAAAAGTTCAAAACAAATCACATTCACATATAGAAGATCTAATTCTTTTTTTCCTTTTCATATCAATAAGTGACTTAATTAAGTGTACAAAAACAAATAATGAAATGCGAAATGTTCTTAGCACTAAATAAATTTATTTTATATTGTTTTAGTTAAAAATTTCCATTTAACTGTTTCTAAAGGTAGAAAAAACAGGTAACATTTCATTATGAGGAAATATTTTACAGAAGTGTAATTTTTAATTATCAAAACATCTATCTTTTTGGAAACAGTTGAAACATACGGTGTAATATTAATGATAATAAAAGTTATCAATTAGATAGCAATATTGCATAGTAAAATTTGAAAATTTAAAAAAAAAAGCCGCTAAAAATTTTAAAAAATTAATTTGTAAGAAGAATATTGCTAAACAGATAAGTTATTTCCAATTAAAGATAAATTAAATTAAAAATATTTGTCCATTTTTAACGCGTGGATTATTAAGGTTAATTAATTTTATCAGCTTTGTATTATTGTTCTTCTACACTAGATGGCGCTATGTGTATAAAACCCTAAAATGCAGGGTGTTGGTTTTTTGTGACGGTGTACGCACACATCGAAAAAATTTACTTTGATCATTTTTCCCTAACGCAAAAAAAAAAAAAATAACTTCAAAAATAATTTTTAATCTAAAGGATATCTTTGCAATCAAATAAGATTTCTTTTAAAGTAAGAATAAGCACAACAAATAAATATGCTGTAAATTTAAAAAAAAAAAAAAAACTTTACCTCAAACAATTTACGCATTTTTTAGGCATGAGAGAGAGAGAGAGATGTCAGGCAAGGCCGGATCTATGTATGGGCTAAATGGGTTGCAGCCCAGGGCCCCCGGTTTCTAGGGGGCCCCGTTCTCCGTTGAAGATAACAAACAGAAAAATAAAGTAATAAAATAATAAATTTCAAAATAGTAATAAAATAATAAATTCCAGTAAAAGAATAAAAAATCAACAATAAATACCAGAAATACCATATCAAATTTATTTTCATTTTCAAGAGCAAGAGCAATTTACTCTTTTGTTCGTCCACCCGACCACCGAATAAACGGAAATTAATAATTAATAGACAGAAGCTCTATCATAGAGCGGCACCGGCGAGTATCAAGCATTAATACAAATGTAGTGGCACTATTTCTGTAACCATTTATTTTTGTGCAATAATAATTCTATGTTACAATAATATACTGATTTGGTACTGTGCCTTGTGCATACTACCTGCAATTAAAACATACTTAGGTACCTGTTTATTCAAGTTTCAAGTAAAGATTAAGTACCAATATATACACATTTCTAAATTATTTAAGTAGGAAGATATTGAAGTAATGTTTAAGTATTTTCTGTATTTTCAATTTTTCAAAGATTGAAAACATCAGAATTTTCCATAAATATGTATGTTGTCTTAAAATTTGTGTTAAGTAATTTAATTACTTCTATAGGATATAAAAAATAACAATCAGTTTATGAAGATTATGGGGATTCACCACGAATATTATGGATAAATGTAAAATAGTCTTGATTTTCGTAATAAGTCGGGTTTTTTTAAGTATAGGTAGCAACAGCAAATAATGGATGACAACGGAAAAACAATATTTATTTAAAGTGGAGCAAATAATTCTAAAGTTAATTTTTATAAAATCCCCTTTAAACTGATGTGCTAATAAATAATAACAGTCAGCGTTTTAGGTTTTGGCGTGTATAGACAAGGATTTTTTATCTTTTAAATTAACTAGGTACCTTTTTTTCAATTATCTCAGAAATATACTATGTTGTTTTGTAAAAATTTGTTAGAATATTTTTAATTTATTAAGCACATCGGTTGTGTTATCGTAATTTTATGACCTAAACTTTTAAATTGATTTTCAGGAAAATCAAGTACTTAGTTAACAATATAAATATGTCAGGAAGAAAATATAAAAGTGTAGCGGAAAAACGAAAGCTATTGCTAAATCCAGAAAAAGAAAAAATTAAATGTGTCAAAAATTTGACTTTTTTTGCAATGGGACAAAGTAACAAGAATATAACAAACGCAGAGACATTAACAAGCGAAAGGGAAAGGAACTTAGCAAAAGAAAACGGAGAAACACAACAAGCAAATATTAATGATGAAAATATGCAAGATTACGATGACCAGCAGCTTTCTGAAAAAGATATTGTTCAGCCAGAGGACATCAGTAATACCCCGACCGAAGAGTGTTTAGAAAATGTTGGGTATATGAGTTTGAGAATTTTACGTTGACGTGGGTTCGTGGCCTAAATCTTTAAGTAATAATTTTGATTATATCCTTTCACATGAAATGAGTTATTTTCAAAATAAAGATTCCAACAATATATATTCTGTTTCGGTATGAGAATACAAAGAACAAAAGAGATCATTTTCGAATAATAATTTCATTAAAAACCTTAAAAATGATCAAGTGCTGGAAAGATCTTGGCTATGTTATTCGACTAGTATTGATAGTGTTTTTTGTTGAACCTGCTAACAAAAAACTTTTTTTTGTCTAAAACAAATTCTCAATATACAGCCGGCATTTCTGTTTGGAAACACGTAACAAGTTGTTTAGAAAATAATGAAAATTCTATTGAACATAAAAATTCAATGTGTTAGTTTGGTTGACGCGAAAAGAACATAAGTCTATTTTAGATAAACAGTCAAAGGAGCAACTAAGAAAAGATACAGAATGTTACCACGATGTCCTCAAACGTGTTGCTGCGGTAGTAAAGTATTTGGCTATAAGAGGTTTAGTATTTAGAGGTACCGAGGAAGTTTTTGGTTCTCCTCATAATGGTAATTTTATGGGTGCCCTGGAACTGCTAGTAGAGTTCGACCCATTCATTCGTGAACATATTGAACAGCGAGAATTACGACCAAAAACGTCAATATCGTACTTATCAAAAACAATATATGATCAAATAATTGAGATCATGGGCAAGCACAATTTATTAAAACAATTACAACTCAAGCAAATAACGATGACACACAGTCCTATTCAATTGCGATGGATTCAACACCAGATTTTCCCCACAATGACCAACTTGCTATTATACTACGGTATTGTTTTCAGGGAAAAGTGCGAAAACTCTCATAAACGACGGAGCTATTCATTTTTTATTTCTGAATTTGCGATTTAGCATCGAAAGGACGCACCACTTTTTTAAATAGAAAAAGCAAAACTTTTGACGGGAGCGGGTCTCGTGTTCAGAAGTCGGGTTCCCGGTCCGTTCGGAGACGCAGAACACGAATTCGAAAGTGGAATCGAAAAATTCTTTAATTTTTTTTTAATGAATTTCATTCGTTTTTCTCGTTTTGGAGCCCCCGGGTGTGTGTCTCATTAATTAAGACTAGTAGTCACACAGGCTTATACTGATTTTATTCTCTACAAGATGTTTTAGAAACAAATGGACTGCTATTATATGTATAATTGTATGGGACAGTCATTTGACAACTCTGCCAATATGTCCGGTCGATATAATGGTATGCAAGCTGTTCTAAAAGAAAAAAAATAAATTTGCTAATTATGTGCCGTGTACAGCGCATTCTCTTAAACTGGCTGGTGCAAAATGAGTTAAAGTTGTAACTAAAACCGTGAACTCTTTTGGTTTTTAGTGCAACAAATATATTGTTTTTACTCAACACAATAAACACACAATAGTGGACTGTCACGACTCAATAATAACTCACTCCATACACTACCTCTCTCGAGGTTCTTGTTGCACACACTGAAGTTTATTTTACAATCACCTAGAGGGCGCTGTTAGTTAACAACTAACATATATAATATGTTTTCTTTTCTACTTCGAACTTCTAAATTGTGAAATTAAACTGAATTTACCTTAAAAAGTTTAAATCAAACCAGATGGTCTTGTCACTACAATGCTGTTGAAGCCTTAAGGTATCCGACTACGTTCGGAACCGTGATTTTGCAAAAGTGCATAAATGGACAATTTTCATGATATTTAGTGTCACTTAGATTAGAATACATGTATAAAATTATTTTAAGGACATTTTGACAAAAAATTTTATTTAAATACAATATTTTGGCAAAAAATTAACTTAGAATTATCTTTTTTCAAAATGTTCTTCTTTTGTGAAAAATGCTTCTATTATAATAATATTTTGCCTGTATATAGCTCAGACCTCTCTACAGAGGCTCAACTAGAATTTTTGAAATATATAACTTAGAAGTGGGTTTATCCATGTTTTACGACAACAGAGGGGAGCAATTTTAAGAAAAAAAAACGCCGATAATTATTTCAATTGGTGGTAACTCTGAAAATAATGTGCATTTTTCAAAAATCACAGATGAGCCTCTGTAGAGAGGTTTGAGCTATATACAGGCAAAACATTATTATAATAGAAGCCTTTTTTACAAAAGGAGAACATTTTGAGAAAAGGCTTTTCTAAGTTAATTTTTTGCCGAAATATTGTATTTAAATAATATTTTTTTGGTCAAAATGACTTAAAATAATTTCATACTTGTATTCTAATCTAAGTGACACTAAATATCATGAAAATTAT
>BMAV01017016.1:163214-195274 GCA_019973955.1 Trichonephila inaurata madagascariensis | reverse complement strand
TTACAATCCTACATGGATATCACTGTAAAAATCGCATTTTTCACAAAACGGTTATCATGTATTACATATTATTTTTTGCTTACTTTGTCAAGCAAAATTTTGATTATAAATATCAAAAATTTCTTGAATGATTTTTTATTTGAAATTTTAAGACATATCACAAAATTCATTATATGTTTTTAGTGTTAGATTCCAGGTCGAAAATCTCACTGCAATAATTGTGAAGAAAGTAGTATTTGTTGTACCATCTCTTAGAAATATTCAAAAATATCACGGAAATTAAAAAGATGTGTAAGTAGCGACAAATGAAGTTTCAAGGATAAAACTTTTTTTTGCGTCTCAAGCCATGTGACACAAAACGGGCACAAAAACACCAAACATATGACATGCAATGCCAACAGAGAAGGGGTTAAGTTAGGTCTTTCATAATTCTTATTTTTTTTACATCTTATTTATAAATTTCATTGATATGTAGGCATTTGAATCAAACATTTCTTTTCTATATAGAAAGTTCAGTTGTGTAAAAGCCATATTGCAGGATTTTTTTTTTGTATTGTTATATCACTAAATATCAAAGTAAAATATTTGGGAATATATTGTTGTTATCAACTTAAATAATTCCAAGATTTTTTGTTGTATTTTCTTTCTATAGATATTCATTGACAGGGATCCAAAACTTTTCAATATAATTTTGAATTTCATGAGAACTAAAGATGTTGATTTGAGGTAAGCTTGCTTCTTATTGTTCTCATAACATTTTATGAATTTTTAAGTAATTGTTATTGCTCTTTTTAACCCCTATTGAATATTCCTTAATACTTAACGTATCCATTAAATTGATTCTGTGTTTGGAAACACTTAATGTATATAAATGGAAATTGTAAAGTTAAATGCAAACTTTATAACTAAATTTCAACTTTATAAAATGTGTTATGGATTCAAAAACTAAAGGTGTAAAGGTATTGCTGTATGCAATGTTGTGACCTTTTTGTGAATAAGATTTTAATTGCAAATTATATATTAAAGTTACAAAAAGTGTCTTATTACAGAAAGTAATGATAGAATATTGTCATAATAAATTTCTTTTAAACTGATCTAATATTTTGTGCATAAAAGAAGGGGGAAAAAAATATTGCTGTGACAGGCTGTTTAGATATTTTTCACAAAAGTGAATTTTTTTGTAAGAGTTTTTATTTTAGCTATAAAAACTATTATTTTTTGTTTATATATATATATATATATATATATATATATTTAAAAAATGGATATCTGAATGTATATATATTAGATCAGAAAAGCAAATATTATTTGAATTGTGCTATAGTAGGGTTTAAATCTTATAAAAGAAGTTATTAATTCAGAAGAGTTTTGTCTCTTGATTTATTAGGAGAATATGTATGTGTGTGTGGGGGGGGGGTCATTGATTTTGAACTTTTTAAAATTGTTAATTGAATATCTGCATATTTTTTTTTCCAGCACTGTTGACATAAGCACATTGAGGCATGAAGCAGAGTTTTATGGCATATCTCCCCTTGGTAAGATTTAATTCTGTGCAAACATAATAGACACATGTAGCTTTTGTAAATATGTTTTTTAAAGCCAATTTCAATTAAAATGAAAGTATTATAATGAAACAAACCGCAGTTTTCCGATCCTTGTATAGGCAACAAAGGGTAGGATATTTTCTACAAAAAAGGTTGCTCCAAACAGAATGAGTAGAATATGAGAATATTCCTCTCATTTTAGTGTAAGGAAAACCGATGAGTATGGAATATTTTTGTATCAAAAGAATTGTACTTTGAGGCCTTATTTTTTGCTTTTTAAGAAAGGATAGCCTCACATTTGTTTTGCCAGTTCCTGAATTATATTATGTATGGATGCTAATGAAAATAACCTTAATGTTTTTGTTGTTTAACTGATGTTTTTTTCTAAATGAATGTAGATTTCAAGGAATAATTCGGACAAAAAAAATTATTTAGAACTGAAAAATGGCGATTTCAATAATTGAGTTCGTTTTCTTAAATTTCACATACAGATATTTTATATCCAGAAATCAAATTTATTTTGTATAAATTTAGATAATAAGGCAAACAATTTAATAAAATTTATTAAACTAGTTATTTCTCGTACAGAAAAAGAAAATATACTTTGGGAATACTTTTTTAACTATCTCTTGTAACAAAAGTTAAAATTTTGAAATAATTATTAATTTCTTTTTAAATTAATACTTGTAAAAAAAATTAATCCTTTTTCTGTCTGCTGTAACTTAACAAACATTTCATCATGCCTTTCTGTAAAATATTTTGGATATTATTTCATTTAAAAAATTGAAAATGCGAGTCATGAATATTAACTTTAAACTTTCTTGCTAATTTCATTTAAATCAAATCTTCTGTTATCTGTATTGGACTATAAATCTGCAGTATTAAATGAATCAACTAGATTTAAATTGCTTTTTTGTGATTATTTTATTGCATCAACTAATATTGGGTCAGTGTTAGAAATTAATTTTCTTCTGTGATATTGAGATGGTAGAAATGAGTCCAAGAACTAGGTAGAACAAAAGTCAACTTAACTTTTACTTATATTTCAAAAGCTTAATAAATTAGTATTCATGCAGGGAAAAGTATGAGTTTATACAGTTTATTTTTTGGAAAATATTTTTTCTGTCTTTTTTTATCTTTATTTTTATTCAGTTGTCATATTAGACATACTTTTTGTGGTATTTGCATGTATATTTTGTTTCATAATTTGTATATAATTTTTTAATGAATACTCTTTGCCATCTTTCAGTGAAGCGATTAATCTTATGTGAAGATCTTAATCACTCCTCATGTGGTGATGTATTATTTCATGGATATTTACCCCCTGCTGGTAATTATTCTAATTTAGAGTATTTTGCTCACTGATATATATGCATATAAAAAAAATTATGTGTTATTTGTACATATTTGTCTTTATTATAAGAATCCTTAAATGTTTAATTGGATTTCTGCTTTGGCATTTTAGCTGTTCCACCAAATGATCATCTGGTGTCAAAAAATGCAGACAAGAAAGAACCACCAGTTTCTCGAACTGATAATGCTGGCTCATTTGCTATTCCTTCTACAAGTGGAAATAATTCTAATTCTGAAACGAGACCTGGCCTAGTATTCCGCATAATGCCTGATCATTCACACCAAAGAACAGCTTCTGTATCTTTATCGAGAACACCTGAAGTATGGCCTACATCTTCATTATCACGTAGTTCATCAGATATAAGAAATATTGGTCGGCGGCATTCTAGAGCTTCATCATTAGACATGCGCCACTCTAGGAATTCTTCTGCTGACTTGAACAAAACTTTCAAAATTGACTTTGGCTCATTTTTTAATATGCATGGTGGGTTCAAAAGTTGGTTGGTTTGTCCATGTATTGTATAAATAATATATGTATTTGTGTATAAATAATGAAATAAACCTGATACAAAATTAATAAGTTAACAAACTTTACATAGGTTAACATATATTAAAATACTGAATTTTATTGTAGAGATCTGCAAACTTTTGGTATTTATTATAAAACAACAAACAGAACTTACAACATGTCTACAAATAAATATTTTGTACAAAATTGACAGTTGCTGTGTTTTATGCCTACCAGGGGCGTAGCTACCGCCGTATCAATGATATGAGGCCCCCAAGCTTCAGGGTACCAAAAATATGCAAAAATAAATCGTAAAATGTTGAGAGCCCACCAAAAAGGACCTCCAAGGAATTTTGATATGGGGTCCACTCACAACTAGCTACGCCAGTGATACCTATACAAAATTAAATTCTTACATCAACATCCACAACAGGACAACCAAGTGTTGACCCCTCAGTGTTTTTTATTAGGTGTCACTAAATTGGTTTTCTGCATTTTTTCTTTATTTAAAAGTTTGAACTGTCTTGGTTCACTGTATGGTGTTATTTTAATTTGGTCGTATTGTTAACAGTATTTATGTATTATCCTTTTGAATATACTTATAAATTCATTGTGTATAAGTTTATTTTGAATACAAATGTTAATGCATAATTTATTCCATATGTTTTGCTAAGCAAAAGTTTGATGCTCTGTTACTGTTAACTTCGATTTTTAATTATCTTTTAATTACCTTATTTATACTCGAATCTAAGCCGCACTATTTGTTCAATGCTTCTGAAAATCTGGCGCGACTTAGAATTGAAGGTAAAACATTTGTTGGAAGGAAAAAATTAAATTTCCAAAAGGAAAAATGTTTCCATCTATTCTGGCCATTTGCATAGAAGACTAAAGTTTATCTCCAGTATTTATTCTATTCTAAGCATCGTGGTCTGCTCATATTTAGGAAACTTTTTTGTATATGCTTTCTTTTAATCATCTAAACATCAAAGATATTAGTAATAACATCAAGATGAGTTCACTATAATGCAAGTATATAAATAGGCAGTTTTATATTCAGGAAAAAACAGAAACAGAGCAGCGACAACTAAAAATTTGACACGGATGAAACAAATATACGTCGATAGCGTAAACAAAATCATATTTTTGCTAGTAAGTGTTCAACAGTCTTTAATAATTCTTTTACATTCTTCTATAATACATTCTTAAAAAAAATGTTGCATAACAAATGCATTGGATGGCATGAAAGACAACACCTTGAGGAAAAAGGGCACCAATTCCGAAGTCAGCTGTGACAATAGGAGTAACGAATCATTTTCGAAACACGATCCTGATGGTTAATTATAGGTTCATGTATGTATTTGAAAGTTTTGAATACTGATAAAATCAATTTATTATTAACTTATTTATTCTCATTAAAATCTTTTCAAAATTTCTGAAATATTGGATATTGAGGAACCTTTTACTTTTCTCAAAAACGTGTAGAAAATTATGGGTGTGGCTTAGAATCGATTTTTGTCTTTTCACAAAAACATGTTGAGAATTCGGGATGCTGCTTAGTATCGATGGCAGCTTAGATTCTAGTAAATAGGGTAATTTTTAGAACATCTCTATAAATGAGGCTTTTCGTTATATCTTACCATTGTTTAGAATTAGATCACTGGTCCATAAATGCAACAGATTATGTGAAGATTCAGTGTTTAAATTCAGTATTTTAGTTCACTTAAAGTATATTTCATTTTGAAGTATTGCGTCATTTTTGATTTTTAGGAATTAATCTTAGTTGGACTACCTTTTTATAATGTATTTCTTTTGTAAGTCTTTTACAGCTGCAATAAACAAACTCAAAACCGATTTTCTTAAAAATTAGATCGGCTTTCCTGATCTTTTAAATTGATCCTACTTTTAATAAATCTTTAGAAATTAAATATTCTTGACACAAAATATTTTATTTACATACTATTAAGCATTATTGAATTTCACAAAACAGTTTAATCGCGGTTTCAATACAAAAATTACAAAATAGTTGAATTATACATGAGTTTTTTTTATATGAAAGAGAGCTCGAATTCGAGTACATGATTTTTGCCCTTTTTCTCATATAATTTTAACTGAATTGTTTGTTTAGAACATAGAAATTGCTTTGTATTTTACCATTTAGTATTAATGAATTTTTGCAACTTAATTGTTCTTATAACTACAAAAATTATCTGCAAGTAATATTTGGTTTTGTATGGCTTTAATGGATAATTTAGTTATTTGTAGAAATTATTTTCGGCAGGAGTGGGCAAATAGCGGACTGCCAAGACAGAAAATCCGTTTTGAACCGAGATTGCTGTCCCTTGTGCGGTCAAAGATTCGTCTTTTATTTTTCTCTATTAGGAAAACAGAGTACTAGGAAGTGTTTTTACTAAGTGATCATGTGCATAATGTGAAGGATTTCAGGATTTTAAGAAAATTGAGCTTAAATTCAATTTTGTCTCATCCCATTGCTGCTGATATTGATACTACACCTGAGGAGGTAAAGCTTGGAACTTATTAACTTGAAGTTAGATCATAGCGGAAGAAAATGTTTAATGCTATGACATTGACTTTAACAAATCTTTGTCAGCTGAAAATTTTCCGTGTATGAAGAAATTTGCAGGAAAATTGTTCTTTATGTATTAGTTGACATATATTTGTGAGCAAATTTTCTCTAGCATGAAGATCAACGAAAGCAAATACATTAACAAGTAAAATAAAAAAGATTAAACAAGTTAGCTGACATAAACTTAGTGGCTATGATGAGAATTTCAACAAGCAATTGCACTTCTGATTTTAAAAACAATTGTAGAAAAGTATTTTAGGTTACATTTGTCTCATTGTAAACTAATTCTAAAATTAAATGTGCTTTCTTCTAAAGACAATATGAAACTAGCACAATAAAGAAATTTAATAAAACTGCCTCTATTTTATTTAACTTATATTTATTATTTTTTTTTTTGTAAGGAATGCAATCATTTTGAAAAGGTGGGGCCCACCGATATCCTCCTCTCCCACAATGTGGCCCGCGAGCCAAACAATTTGACCACCCCAGATTTACTATATATTTATTGTATGACTGTCATTATTTTATGAAATAACTTTTGCTGAAAAATTAAAGATTTTTTCCTGTACAAAATGGTTTATTGATATTTTAAAAGGAATGATGGCATTTTTGAGTTTAGGAGATGCAGTGCTATATCCTATTTAGAGTTTACTTTTATGTGAAAAACCTAGCATATCTTGTTTTATGTAATTCATATGACATATGAGTTTGTTTTTATAAATTTAGGTAGTAAAAAATATATATTTATTTAGTCTTTATATTTACTAATTAGTTTAAATAAAGCTTTTCATTAAAAAAAATATTGGCTAAATTCTTATATATGTAAAGGAATATATACTCATGAGTTATATCAAATATAAAGCCCTCTCATAGTAAGAATTAAAATTCAATTATAAGGAGACCAGGTTACTGATAAACAGAAATGGGCAAATATTTTTGTTAGGGAAACCTCTATGATTATGTATAGAAAATTGCCTGTCTGATTTTCATTGTGTTGGATATTTAAAACTTTGATTTCACGAAAGAAAAGAATTTTCTATATAAAATAAAAGGAATCATGTTCCTAGATTGACTTTTCAAAATAATTCTAATGACTAGTCTTAATTTTTATTAAATTGTTAGGGAAACATTTTCACTCTCTATTACAGAAATTGTTTTAATGGAAAATTTCAATGAGTATTTTTTTTTTCTGTGAATTCTTTTGTAATTCCTCTAATTAATTGAAAAATTGATATGGTTGTCTAAATTGAAAATTTTTAATTGTATCTAGATATTGCTCTTCCATGCAAAGATGAAATAATTCTTTAGAAACTGATGTTTAAAATCTATTTCCTTCCCAAAAATAACAAGATTTTCGTAATGTTATGTGAAAGAATTGGAGAAGTGGATGTGTGCTGACATTCATTTGTTATTAGTCATTAGTTATCATGAAGGCCATTCAACTATAAAAATAAAAATTGTACAAATTTATCCATTTATCAGCTTTTTTATTATGATAAAATGGTTCCAGTTAGAAAATTGCATTAAATATCTCTTGAATATGGTTGTGTCTCTACTTTTCCTTCAATAATTTTTTTACTGTATTGCTTAGGTTAATAAAAATGTATATAATAGTTTTTTTGGAAACAGAATCCATTCGTCTATTTAAGTTATTAATTTAATATTTTATAAAAATTCTCTTAATTTTATATTTTTACCTTTTTGATTCTATCTCCTTTACATGTTAATAAAATATTTTGAGATAAAGTGAATGCTTCCTTTTCCCAATTGCTGATCTGTTATGACACTTTTCAGTAACATTTTTTACTAGGGGAAAAGAAATCAGTAAACTAGAATGAAAAATGTTAAAATTTAATCATTTTACAAAAATATATCTTTTTCAATCTTTCCCCCCACTTTAACCTTATGCTACAGTTCTATAATAAAATATAAAATTTACATGGAACTTATATTATAAAAAAAAGACACCATTTGATATTTAAAATCTATTACAAAACATTCATTGCTGAATATTGATACAACTTTAAAAAATTCCATACAGATTTAGAATTTTATTTTCTTATAAAATCTAATTTAGTTAGTCTGTTCTTCAAAATTGATTATTGTGGTTATAAAAAATTTCCTGTAAAAAAACTTGAACTATATTTCTCTTAATTTTTAAATTGAATTACTGTTGAGATGAATGATCAAGCACTTATTTTACAGAATAAAATAGTTGTGAATTTTATGTAAATAATGTTAAATGAATTTTTTTATGTGTGTATGTATTTCAAAGTTATCTGAAAAAGGTTAAACTTATAAAAAAATATGATCAATTAAATGAATTTTTGAGGGTTAATTAAAAACTTGTGCATATTAAAAAAATTAAAATATTTTACAGGTGATTCTTTTATACTTAAATTGGTTGAATTTAAAAAGTAATTAATGTTTACTTTTCTGCATACACATTAAATTATAGGAATGTAACTTTTAAGATTTTTGAAATGTGTATACACACATTTACCTTTGAATACATAATTTACTTGAGTGCATAAAGTTTCTTTACACATCCATATTTCACTATATTTCTGTCAAAATTATATTTAAAGTAAGATTCTTCAAAAAAGCCTATGTTATACCTGATTGAATGAAGAGAAATTCATTTTTCATAGTCGGTGATATTTACTGTCAGATTAGATTAAACTCTGTCTTTAGAAATAATCCTCGGTATATTTTGCTTCATTATAAGAATATTCTAAACAACACTTGCTATCAAATGTCTTCTTTTTTTTTTTTTTGCTATTTATTTGTTTCATCGAGAAAAGTATTGAGAATCTCGTTATTTTGTTGTGAAGGATTTTGCTTCATATAAAAACTGAATTATGTTTTATTCAGCACATTTTAAGATGGAATTTAGAATATATATATAGATGGAATGATATTTCTCTGTGAATCATCGTATTCTATTAAATATTTTTATGTTATAAATGCTGTTTGAAAAAGTTATGATTATTTTTCTAGGGGCTTATAGTTGGACAGATCCACTCCGTGTGCGTATTGTTAAAGGACATCATAATTGGATAGCTATTGCATATGCACACTTTGTATGTTGTTATAGGTATGATTTTGTATGTTTCAATAAATTTTTATATGATTTATTTTTTTTGGGTTTGGAAAGAATTCCAAAACATGGTTGTTGCTCCAGACATGATTATTGGTGTTTCACCAAACACAAGCATTTTGCAGATTTATTAAATTAGTTTAACAATCCATCATATATAGTGTTACGAATTTTGTTTAAATAGTGTAAATAATTTGTATTTGGGTGTTTAATGCATTTATATTACTCTATGCTATATTTATTTCGTGTTAAAATTGTACTATTCACAAGCAATGCCGACCCTTACGTTATAATGGCGATTCAATGAGAACTTGGCGAAATCTTGGTGGTAGAGCCAAGTTGGCGTCATTGGCGACCATGTTGGCGAGTTTGGAACCCTCTGGAATCTTCTAGAAAGTAGTAGATCTCTCCACTAATGTCACGTTCAATGACACGAGCGTTTATATTTCTGGAAGTTTCTGCCGCGCCTATAAAGCGGAGTGCCAGCCGCAACCGAGGAGTCTGGATTAAACCAGCGAGTAGTGAGGATTGTTTTGACTGGTGATTAGCTCGGCTGTGCTTGTGAATAATCTTTTACATATGTGTATTTTTAAACACTGGTTATTGTGTTTGATTGCTGTTGAAGGTGTGAAGACCTTCGTAGATTACTCTGTGAATATTGCTGCTGAATCCTGTATTTAAAGGATTGGACTTTTGATAATAAATTTGCATCATTCTTAAAGAACTGTTTATTTTCTTTGTGATTGTTTTTGCATAAAATCCACGAACCCTCGGATCTACGTAACAATATTGTTAGAACATCAAATCATATAGTATATCTGTTCCAAGTAAATGCTTTTTTTGCTGTCAATTTTTAATGAAGTAAGTTTTCTTTGGTTATTTCAAAAGTAAATGAGTTTTTTTTCTACTTAAATTTTAAAATTTTGGTAATTACATACATATACAAAAATCCAGTTTTAACAGTATACACTAACAAAAAGATACTGCTTACAAAATTTATTGCACTGTTTAGGCTGTTTTAAGGAAATATAAATATTGATTAGATGTAATTCTCCCCTCATTTCTATATAGTCATCGAATACAGGCTCTGTGTACTAATGAAGGACATGTGGAAACTACCTGTCTATGCAAAATTAGCAATCTGCATACATAAATTATGAAACAGTAAAATATCAAGTAACTAACTAGTACTATGTGAGATTCACAAAATCTGTTTCCTGCGCTAAAATTGTTTGAAATGTATTACAGTAATTCATATATTAAAAGGGATGGAAAAATCTTTTTTTTCTTTATTTTCATTTTTTTTATTGATGTATTTCATGGAACTAGTAAATATGTTACCTTTGCAAAATATAGGGCTGTTCATTATTTAGAAAAACCGATAAACTTTTTAAAATTTATTTATATTGTAATTATAAGATCCTCTGTTTAACCTTTGGTTGATCTAAATGTTCTTATTTGAATCTTTGAGACCGAAATATCTTTTTGAATTACTAGGTTTCATTATATTGTTTTCCATTGTTTATTTCATTTTTTTGAATCTTGTTATTTCTTCATATTTTTGACTAATTCTTCATATTTTTTTCTGCATATTGTAAAAACTGGATGAAATTTAAGGTATTTCCTCCAGCATTTGATTTTTTTACAAATTTGAGATGCATATCTTGTTTAGTTGTCAATTGCAGTTTTTGTCTTTTTCCACGGATTTAAATAATAATATGTATTTTTAACTTTTGCTTATTAACACAAAATACTGAAAACTGGAAGACACATTATGGAAGAAAAATTTAATTATGTTATGTATGTATTTTTCATTATTGGAATGTGTAAAGGCCAGTATTGGCATACATAGCTAACAACCGGTTAAAAAAAATGCAGAAATTGCATTTATTGGCAATTCCTATTTTTATGTAATGTATGAATGATTTGTTGAGCTTAGAGCTTTCTTTGCCAGATGTACGAGTGTCACGAGTTTGAGCCCAATACCACTAAAGACCTACCGTGTAGGGCAGCGATGCACGTTAAATCTGTCGAGAGCTGAAATGTCCTCCCGTTGGTGTGGTGTGGTAGTTAGGAGAGGGGGGTGCCAGCTCAGGTGTCGGCCACGTCACTTGACCATGGTTCAAAATTACATGGTCTGTTGCCAAAAGCCCTCGAGTAGCTGAACAGTGCGACGTTAATATTCAATCAATCAAACCAGATGTATGAGAGCATGAACCCGCAGGTCTCATTTTCAGGCAGAAAATGTCTCAATTTTCATGAAATTGTGCAACCTTGTGATTCATGCATCTATTTATAATTAAGGGTTCTTAAAATTTCAAAATAATCCATAAATAATTAATTTTTCCTTTTTAACTTGTAAATAGATAGCTCATTTAGCATTACAATAAAAGAGACTCATTTTATGCCAGAAGAAATGGATAGACTCAGATAAAAATTTGAAGTATGATAAAATATGCTTCTCTCTATAGGGTGGCAAAGCTTGAATGTAATATTAATGTTGGAGTACTTTTATGTCTGAAAAAATATTTCAAATTCAGGTCCTATTCTTTAACATGATGTGAAAATAACCTTAAATAAAGTTGGTATACATGCAACTTTTCTAGGTATTAATATTTATATTCATAATTATATTTTATTATATATAAGTATATTAAAAAGTATATCTATATTTAAACAATCGTTAAATCCTTAATAAATTTTTATAAATAATTAACTATCTTATTTGAAAAAGAAAATGCCTTTATTGACAAAATGTAATAATATCATTTAAAAAGACTAAATATTTTTATGACATCCTTTGTATTTAGATCTATCAGAAATAAACATGTGTAACTTTTTATAGTGGCTTTCATTTTAATTAATAAACCTTACTGTATAAGTTCAAAATACCTACAACATGACATTTAGTAGTTTCTTTTGTACATTTAGATATAATGTGTCAACTCAGCTACAGGAACAGAAATGTGGTGGTATTTATTTATATATATATAAAAAGGAAATTATTGATTTCAGTAAAAACCATTATCCGAGTAATTTGATGTCTTATGAATGTTTATTTCACACACACACATTGTTGGATCTGTCCTCTAAATAGTTACTGCTCATCATAACTACATGCATAGTTATATTGTAGTATATTGATCCCATAGATTATATGTGTATGTGTTGTTTTGATTTATTATTATGGACATAATAATTTGTGTGAAAAATATTGAAACTTCTTTGTATTTACTATGTGTTTATTGCTTTATTTTCATCAATATTTGAAATAAGGGTACCTTTAGCTTTCATGTTAAAGTTTGTGTTCCACTGTCACCTTTTTACATACACTGAACATATATACACAGAGTAGTCAAATTATTCCTACCATTTTACACTTATACATTGATTGGTCATAACTTCACTTTGATACTGCTAGAGGGTGAGACATCTACTAAAAGGGAATGCAAGAATAGTGGAGCCTCAATTCCACTCCAAGCATTGGAACCAGCATCTGCAAAATAGCTGCACTTGAAGTGTTCGAGAATAGCAGTCATTAATGTTTACAGAAAGTAAATTCCCAGGCCGAAAATTGGGTCACAAGCTACTGAATGCTCGATCAGAAAGGAATTGTGAAAGTTATCCAATCCAACAGTAATGAACCATCCCTAAAATTGCAAGGAATTTTAATCTGGGAACAACTGTGAACGTCTCTGAATGAACTGTTTGCCACTCATTACACCATAATAGCTACAGTAGCTGACGAGCTGTTCATAATCCTCTACTGTTGGACTCGAACAATAGCAGATGTCTCCAGTCTGTTAAGAAGCACAATAATGATTGAAAAAAGGTCATGTGTGATTTGATAAATAGCTTTTTCAATTACACCATGCAGATGGCAGTATGAGAGAGAATATGGAGAAAACAGAATGAACACCACTTGTGTTGCTGCAATTTTTTTGAAATCGGCAAAGGCAATATTGTGATTTAGGGGATGTTTTCCTCGCATTACATGGTTCCTTTGATTCATGTGGAAGAACATTTGAATGCCCAATATTTGTGTTATTGCAGATCAAGTACATCCTGTAATATTAATGGTGTACCCTGCTGGGGATGGATACTTTCAGCAGGGCAGTGCTCCCTGTCATACTGATGGCTCGAAAAACATGACAGATTATGCTTAGTTGTTCTTTACAATCAGTTCATTTGAGTCTGGGATAAGATTGGGGCATCAGGATCCAGTACCATCCAATCTAAAGGCATCAGAAAGTGCAATTCATCAGATATAGTCTCGGATTCCTCATGCCTTGTAGAATCCATGCTAAGAAAATTTCTTGTAGTATTAAGTTCAAAAGATGATCATATATTGTATTGAAGAGGGTGGTCATAATTATTTGGCCACTCAGTGTATATATATAAATTATAACTTAACTCAGTGGCTTGACAGCCCATGAGGGCCAAGGCCTACTGTGCCCAACTCATTATGCGTGACCTTGGGCCCTGAGATGCATGAGTAGATGTTCCGATCAGGTGGTTAGCCTGATGTGAAACCCTCAGTGTTAATTTCCCAAGCAAGCTTGATACTCATTTATCAACCCACTGAAGGGATGAAAGGCTGAGTCAACCTTGCCTAGTCCAGGGTTTGAACCTCTGACCTGTGGCATGGAAGCATGATGCTTTAACCACTCAGCCACTGAGCTTCATGTATAAATTATGAATTCATATTTTTTATTACAATGTAAATTAATTTAGCGATGAATGGGGAGAAATAATTTTGTTATTCATATGGTTAAATTTGTCATGTCATTGAATTAAAAGGCTTAAAAAACTCAGTATTTGTTGTATTATACATTGTTGCTGCAAATTAAACATGAAAATCAAAATTTATTTTATCATTTGAAATAATTTTTTCCTTATTTTTTTCATTTTTTGGTAATCACTGTAGTTTACAGATTAATGATTTAGTTTCATTAAAAAAGGGGGGTTTAATTATTTATATCAAAGAATATGACTATGAATAATTTCAAATATACTTTAAAGATTTTCCATGACTGAAATAATTGAAAATATACTACTGTAAAATTATTCTTACAATAGAAAGACTTCAATATATCATGTTAGATCTCATTTTAATTTTTGATAATGACTGAGTTAAACTGTGGTTACATTTTGCTTAGAATCAAGTAAGGATCTCACCCCCTGTTTTGATTTTCAGGTTACGAGACTCTGCAGGATGGCAACTGGCATTTACAAGTCCTTACATAGAACCAGTAGTGGATAGAATAGCTTTGAATGCAAAAGTTATTGTTTCAAATCCTGTTGAAAATAGTACAAAAATGTTGGCAATATCATATAATACTCAAGTAAGGCTTTGGGGAATTTCAGAAGATGGAACTAAAACTGACATTGGTAATTTAATTTGTTTTCATAATTTGATATTTCATATCAACCAAAAAATCCTTTGAAAGTTTTTATAAAAATTTGTGTGCAATTTTTGCAGTATTTTTTATTGCATATTATACAAAAATTATTGTTTAAATTTCAAATTAATTCTAAAATATAATATTGGAGTGTATCTCCCTTCCCTCATTGGGGGAGGATGTCTTAAGATACACTAATTTTATCTAGAATTCTTAAATTATAAACAATTTTGAAATACCTGATATTCATTTGCTTTAAAATTTTAGTATTTTAATTTTGTAACTATTTTAAAAAGTAATCAATATTTAAAAGTTATAAATATTTGAAATAATTGGTAACCTTTGAAACTCTACACCCATTTACAGATTTTTTTTCAGGTTGAAATGTGAAGTTTTATGTTATGCAAAACATTTCTTTTAAAAATAGCTTTTGTTTGCAATAGATTGATTTATGAATCTAAATATATGTTCTTTAAAATTAATAACTTCAAAACAAAATAAAAAACAATTATTAAAAAATTTCAAAATTTTGAAAAGTTTACTTAAATATTTTCTTAATTTCACAAATAAAAATTGATACAACACTAAATGTAAGTTCAGTGTAGACTATAGTATACTTGTAAATTTATTTTTTTAGTATTTAAGTATATATATATTAACCCACCAAGCGGTCTGCACGTAAAATTCCGCCATTCCAGAGATGCTTTTTCTGTCTTCAAGCAAGATTCCCAAAAGCGGCCGAGCCGCATTCTTAAAAATACGGCTCAACCGCTTTTGAGAACCCCACTTGAAAGCAAAAAAATATGTGCGGTGCATTTTTGAAGCATCTCCAAAATGGCAAGACTTTAAGTGCAGATCGCTTAGAGGGTTAAATATATTACACGAAAAACTGAAACAAATATAATAACTTTAAAACTAAGAAAATTGCATTTAAAATTTCAGCATTCATTTTTAAAATAGAATTTGGAAATGCATGTGCCCCAAGATCATGAAATTTCACTTCTCTTTGCTCAACTTTCTTGAGTGATTTTATTTGTTTTGCTCTATATAAAATCCACAAAAAAATTATTCCAAACTCTAACATTTGAATTTGAAGTTTGTCCTTTGTCTGATAAGCACACATTTCTAAAAGTCTTACTCCAAATTTTTCTGAATTAGTTGTAAGTATATTTGTGCTTCCATCTTTGAAAATGCTGATATTAAGATTTGAAATAATCTCTGTAAAGTGGTGAATAATACTAATCTTTTTTGTTTTCAAAATTTCATAGTCAACAAATTTGGACTTTCATTCGAATTCTGTTGTGTCATTTAAATAATTTTAGGACTGTTGGCTGGAATAAACTTGTAGTTCAAGCCCAGCACAACTGAAGACCCACTGTGTAATGGAGCGATGCACGTTAAATCTGTCAAGAGCTCAAATGTCCTCCCATTGGTGTGGTGTGGTAGTTAGGACAGGGGGATGCCAGCTCAGGAGTTGTCCTTGTCACTTGACCATGGTTCAAAATTACGAGGTCCGTCGCCCAAAGGCCTCATGTAGCTGAACAGTGTGACATTAATATTCACTCACTGTGAATAAATTTGTGAACTCTAGTTTTATGATGTCTTAAGCTGCTGTACTAATAAGGTGTGTTGGATGATTGACATAGCTTTACATAATGTATGGTTTCATTATCAGTGCTTCACAAATGAGATCTGTTCAATTAAGTTCCCAGATTTCCTTCACACAGATTGAATTGCTTCAGATGGCATTTTCATTGTATAAAGTAATTTTATCAATTAAAATATTTATCAGTCTGCCCATATTACTAAGAGTGTTGCCTTCAGTCCTTTTTTTTTTTTACTTACCAACTTAAGCTTCCCAAATTCATCCACACTGGGATAAGATCTTACACATTCCTCCTTTTGAGTGAGAGGATTATCATCAGATAGTTTTATTTTCAAAAAGATACTGAATGTCTTTGTTGTAATTTTTTATTTATGTTGAAATTCTCTTCATGTTAGAGAGTTTTTTGATCAATTGTGAAAATTCTCAATGTGTTGTTCACCAGCTTTAATATTTGAAGCCAAATTTAATTCTTTATAACTGTCACATTCTTCGCAATAGGACTGGAGCTCTTTTAATTCTAAGGTTTTTCTGTTGCTACTCTTATCACACTGCATATTCCTGTCATTGATAAAGGTCCTCCTGTCTTCCTAGTGCATTACCTCTGTAAGTTTTATATGATTCAGTGACAGAGAGTTATTCCTTCTTTGACCATGCTTTTCAAATTTTATTCTGCCTTTTATATAACAAAACTAATTTTTAATACAATTTTTGTTTCATAGAATTCAGAAGACATATGTTACAGAAAGTTTTCAGAACCCAATCCTTTGCTGAAATAGGTCTTTTTTTTTCTTTTTATTCTCTTTAATTTCAGTTATTTCATGGCATGTGAAAAAATTGACAATTTCTTAGTTTTTGTAGTGCATTTCAAAACAAGAAGACAAAGCCACATCATGGTTTCTGAATAGTTTTAAAGGGGCCATAGAACTTTAATCAGCATCACACACTGTAATAATAGACTTAAAAGAAATAAATGTTCCAATATCATATGAAATTCTTGTTAACCTTAGAAAGATCTACTTTTGAGGAGGAATGAACTGGAATCAAAACTTATTTGAGCCTTTTTTTATAAGAGTCAATTTCTTGATAAGCCCCTATTATTTATAAATAAAATGTAATATACTGATGAAGATTTGAATCCATATCTGAATCTTTTTATATGTATGTGTTTAATCCAAAATGTAGTGGTCATGATATTTGAATGTCATTGTATTTGTTGAGTTGTGAGTTTGAGTCCTGGTACTACTGAAGACTCATCATGTAATGCATACTAGATATGTTGCAAAACAAAGTTCTCACATTGGTGTGGTTTAGAGAGATGCCGTCTCAGGCATACCTCTCCAAACCACACCAACTTATCCATCCATCACTTTCACATGATTCAAAATTATGAGGTCCATCACCAATTTGCTCTTGTATTACTTCATAGTTTGATATGAATAAATCAATCAAATTCTTCATAAAACTTAATTTACAATTAAAAGATGCAAATGTAGTAAAATTCGCTGTGAATATTCGAAAAGTTGTGCATTTCTAAAATTGTCTTCAATTAGTTTCTATATTTCTATAATTTATATTTTAATACTTTTGATGTTGTATGATTTGTTGATATTAAGTGGAATAAATTTTGGAAATCAGAGTAAAATAAATTCGTTTTTTTTAGGAACATTCCACTTCACAGTATCTGTTGATCACTTGTTTTTTATTGGTAGTCAATTGGTTGCTTTAAGTCATACTGGCAAAGTTGGTGTCTGGCATGCAATGACTCAGCATTGGCAGGTATTTATAAATATCTTTTTTTAAAGACTAAACAAAAAACTTTAATGCAAATGGATTGATTTTTTTTTATTTCATACATTTTTTCCCTTCCAGATTCAAGATGTGATTCCCATTAGTAGTTTTGATACTGCAGGTTCTTTTTTATTATTAGGATGTAATAATGGATCCATATACTATATTGGTATGTAGATATTTTTATTACTATTGATTGTTGTTCATTTAATTTATTTTCCAAAGAAATTTATATATATATATCCTTATATTTTTTTCCTTCATTTCTAATTTAATTTGTAATTTTTAAAAGTTCCCAAATATATCAGATTTATTTTAAATCGAATTTTAAAATAATGATCCAACTTTTAAATATGCCGATTGTTAATTTTATCTGCAATATTAAATTGACAAAATTTATTTTAAATTAAAAATTAAATCTACAGTTAAGTTTTGAATATTAACAAACCACATTATTTAACAAATATGCAATTAATTAAAAAAAATTAAATCTATGAAAGATGGTTGTACATAAATATATGATTTTGAATTTTTTTTATAAGATTTAAACATATTTGTTAAGTAGTAGAAAAATTACAGTTGATACCATGTACTCTTATTTGCAGTAAATATTTACTTTTAAAAAAAATGTATCTGATTTGTCTTATTAGAAATTTCAGTTAGTTTGTCAGAAGTTATCAAAAAACAACAAACAGTTTATATCACAGCTGGAAGGAATTAGTCCTTTAATTATTCATCTTAAGATGTTAACTGAATAATTTGAATAGTTGATTTCTAAAAAAATGTTCATCTTTTTTTTTTTGTAGTAATTTGGGGAAAGAGGAACTAAATTTTTTTCGCTTTCTCACTTTATTAAATTTATTAATTACTATAATTTTGTTCCCTTTAAGTCATTTACAGGGATCGGTCCAAGTGCAATGTGAATTGCAAAAATTAAGTAACTTATTTAAAATACTTTGGACATAACATATTAACAATTTTAAGACTTAGCTCTAAAATATGCTGTTTAGTGTATTTCAAGGCATTCACAATGATTAATTGTGCATCAAGACACTTCAAAAATGAGTTTATTAATGTTTCAAACACTTGGTATTGCATAAAGATTCTTCCAAAGTTATGTATGTATCACTCATATGTTTCACCCATAAAAAATTTTATATTGATGCCAAAATATTAAAACTTGTTCTCTTTTAAAAGTTGCCACTCAATGTTTAAAATCCCAAAAGAAAATATATGTTTTAGAAAAGTGTGCTCTAAAATTTTGCTACATTCGAAGTAATTATTAATGAATTTTTTACTGTGGCCTATCTGAGCCATATAACCCCATGATTAAATTAAGCGCATGAAGTTTGTCAAAATTGCTTTTATTGTTTTACTCTTAGTAGCTCACTACATCCTCCCAAAAATAATTTTAGGATAATATTTTTGTGTTGTGTAATCATCAAAAAGGAAAAATAAAGCAAGGACTTAGTTATCTCCTTAATCCTTATTAGAGCAGAATGAAAGTAGTATCACTCTTAGTGGCCCCAAAAGAACTGAATTGATTACATGAAAAATAATTGATGTTGATGCCTTAATTATGTTAGTATAACTAACTTTTAAATTAGAAACGTTTCACCACAGATAATTGTTACTTGGCTGAATTAAAAAGTGAATGCTCTAAATAACCCATATTTCAAATTTAATTCAAATATGATCGTAAGTACCTAAAATATTCCAGAAAAATTGGAGGCCAATGATAGATTACTTTGTTCAAACGATTAATCCACAAATCATTCGGTATTTGTTTTATTTCAACAGTTTATCTAATTAGACTTTACACAAAATATTTTTATTTTTGCATTTCATTTTTATTCAATAAAAAGTATTTAATTATTGTAGTTTAAATATAAAACACACTACTCATTATATATTTTCACTTTCAAACACTGTTTGAGTGGATTGATAGTTACTACTAGCATATGGCAACTTAAACGGGATCATGTCCAGTATCGAAATTTTACCCTTGAATATTTTTCAAAATTATTAGAAATAATTATATAAAATTTTGGATTTATAAGTTTTAAGACTTTTGAAAATCCAAATGTCTAAAAATGTTGGTATATTTCAGTTTTTTTTGTACAACTGGACTGAATTCCTTATTTTTGAATTTGTATTTTTTTAGAACTTGAAAATAATTTTTTATTGATGTTAACATCTTTGAAAATTGTTGAGTAAAGTTCATTTTTGCTTTATGAAATATTTGAGACATTTGCTTTAAATTAGGAAATCCATTTTTATTAAACCGCTAAAACTTATAAACTTTGAGCAGAATTTTGTGGAGTATAATATTCAAGTGAATTTTATCAATTTGGAAAAAGTACAATCGTCTTAAATTAAATTTTTATTTATATTGTCACCGTATTTTATTTATATTATTTTTATTTAAAATGTCACTAAAAATATTTAATATTTTTTAGTGTTTTAATTTCTTTTAACACTATAATTTAGTTCCTTTTGTACAATTAACAGATTTGACTTTCTGTGATAAGAGTTACAAAAGTTATTAATCATGTTAAGATTCTCCTATTTTAAAAATATAAATCTGGTCCAAAAATCAGGTTTTTTAAGAAATTTGTAGGAGGCTTTATTGACACAATGTTATAACATTTAAAAAAAATGTCAAAATAAATTAATGTTTAAATGATAATTGTAAAAAAAAAACCATGGCAAAATCTAGATTCGAATTGTTGCGGTCATTGCTATTGTATTCAAAAAACAAAAATATGTAGTTCATAAGGTATCTTTTATAATAATAAAATATAATTAAATGGAATCTCATTTAATCAGCAGTTTACTTTTGTGATATATGTGTGAACATAGTACCACACATACACCAACATTACAGCAGAACATTTGTTTTAGAATTTTTTTTCCCATTGCCATTTCTTTTCCCCTCACTCAATGTTTTTTTTTTTTTTTTTTGCTGTGAGGTCATAGTACATGTGCCATGATTTTATATGTATTGAGATAAAAAAAAAGTTGCTGAAAAAAAGCATACCTATAATATTATGGATGGGATTTCTTTTCCACGAAAAGTGATCTGTGTAATTTTACGTACCTGTAAACTTGATCTGGTTCAAAGTGTCCTTTTCTGATGGATTTTACTGAAGTGTTTTTATTTAATTATATATGTATGCCAGCTTCTACTGAATGTACTAACTCTGTCAGTAAAATGAATAAGAAAGAATTTTTATTTATTATAATTCCATAACAAACTAGTAATTCAATGAAATATTTGATACATGTTTATCTACATTGTTCTTTCTGAATACATCGTGAAAAGTATTTTCTGATTTACTAAGCCTTATATACAAGATTGTGCGTTTTATTATTAATAATAAGATTATTTCTATATTTTGCTGATGTTCGATTTTTTTAGCTTGGAAATTACTCAAGTATTGATTTTATCCTTATTTTCTGAAAAATATTTGCTGTGTTTTGAAGTAAATTTTTATACTGACTAGTCTGTTACACATAAAAATATAATTTTAAATGGTCTATAAAATTTGAATGTAACAAGTTTGTTTTTATTATTTATTTTATGAGCATTTTTTCGTTTTAAATTTTTTAATAGATATGCAGAAATTTCCTCTTCGCATGAAAGATAATGATCTTCTTGTCACAGAATTGTACCATGATCCATCTAATGATGTTATCACCGCTATAAGTGTATATTTGACTCCTAAAACAAGTAAGGAGGATAATATCAGTTATTATTATTTTATCTAAATTCTAATCTTGCAGATAAATTTTGATAATCTGTGTTATAATAGTTTTTGTTACTTTTTTATGATGAATTTATTATGAAATCAAACCAAATGACTCTAAAAAAAGTTTTAGTAGCTTTCTGTTTTTGAAGTATTCTGTTTATGGATTTTTTAAATTTAATTCTATATTGTATAATATGAATTTCTGAAATTTTTACTTCAACTAGAAAGTTTTTAATTTTCAGAATTTTATCATTTTTATTGTATTTAAAATGAGTACATATTGTTATATTAATACCTTTACCTCTGTGTAGAGTTTATTTCCCCACATATTATAGTAGGCTATAGTGTTTCACTGGCATTTTTCTCCTTTTATATTAAAATTTTGAATTTATTCTCAAGAGTTACTTGTTTAACATCTTATTTTGTCATATAGTTTTTGTCAACCTAAAGTATTTCATACGTTTCTTATAGTTTTCTAAAATTCTTTTCATAATGATAGTTTTTTCGTGTTTATTATTATTTTTTTTTAATCTGTTTCAATGAGTTTTTCTGTTGTGTCATAAAGAACATTTTTTTTATTATCCAGAAAAATGTATTAAAAACCTTAATTTGATATGCCAGTATGTTCTACTACAGGGGTTGGCAACCTATGGCATGCGTGCCGCATGTAGTATAATTCTCAGTGGCACTCAGCGCTATTCAACAAATTTGTCAATTTTTGAATGGGTGCAAGTTGATACATTTGTAATAAATTTATTTAAAAAAACAGTTCCAGAATTATGGACAATTACGGAATTACGAAAAAACTTAAGGCTAACTCTAAAGATAAATTTACAGCTATTTTACAAATTATTGAATGCTATTGCTTGAGATATTTGATTGTTTGAAAGTAGAAAATTAGAGATACTCTGCTCTTTACTTTTTTTTTTTTACAAATCTAAGTAAAAAATCTTTCCTCACATGTAAAATATTTTATGTGCACAAGGAAATTGTTTAACAACTGAATGCCCAGAATCGAGTCTAATTGAAAGTCACAAATAATACCCCTGATTTTGCGATATGAAAGTAGAGTGGTGCAAGCACTAGGTTCACATTAAAGTTTTTATTAAACTATAATTAATGGAAATACACAAAAACTCAAAACTCAGTGGTTCAACAGCACATGAGGGCCATTTCCTACTGTGCCCATCCCAGTATACGTGACCATTGGGTGCTGGAGCAGTTGTCCCAATCAGGTGAAACGAGACTCCCAGTGTTTAAGTCCCCTAGCAAGCTTGGTACTCATTTATCAACCCACTGCAGTAGGGATGAAAGGCCCGGGAATAGAATTCAGACCTGTGGCGTGGAAGTGCAATAGGCTAAATTAAAGGGAAATACTTACATTTTATGTTATCTATTTCTTATTTTAATATATATCTTTAAAAGTACTTAATATATGTATAATCTTAATATTTTTTTATTTTCATGTAAAGAAATATCTTTAACTGATGCAAAATTAATATAGTAAAACTGTAAATATCTATATTATTGACCTCTCTTCTCTAACTCTGCATGCATTATCGCTGGAATCAAAATATTTGAAACATGCTCTACTGTGTGGCATGCTGAATCACATGCATAGATCGGTTTGGCACACCAGAGCTAAATGGTTGCTGTGTGTGTGGCCCCTGTTCTACTATATATATAGTAGATACATTTGTATCTTTCTTTGCTACTATTTCCATTTATATAATCATTCATAATAGTTTAAAAACTTACTAATTGCTTAGAAGTGCAAATTTTAAGTCAAAGTTATTTTAATCTTGGTTTATACTTCATTTTTTTTTCTTGCACTATTACATAAAAATTCTCAATTGAATGAGAAGGTTAGGTTCCTATAAAGTGTGCTTAACCCTACTTCACTTCTCCTAGTCTGTGACAGCTGTGGAAAAACATGAAAGTTTTCTATTTTGGTCAGTTGACTTATTTATTGGTTTTATAGTCGGTCTTGGTTTCTATTTTAGAATTGAAGCTTCTGATTTGTAGGATATTTAATCCATTCCTTCGATTATATATGCTAGTGGTTATCAAAACAAACACCTTGGATTTATAAAGAATCTTTTATTAGTATGGTGTAGGACCGCATTTGGCGAGTAATATTGCTTGGATTTGCTCAGAAATCGGTTTATTCAATTGCTAAATAGTGTTTAGAGGAATATTGAACCATTTTTCATGGAGGTATTGAGAAAGTTTTGGGAGACATGCAGGTGGAGGATCTGGATTCCGTATTGAATGTACTAAAGTAGACCATAACGTTTCAATTATATTGAGGTCGGGTGTCTGTGGGGGCCAAGATAGATGTTTGACCCTTCATCCTTGTGTTCATCAAACCATGATTGGACAAGTCCCTTTGCATGGATTGGTGCATTTTTATCCTGAAAAATTCCCTCTCTTGCAGGAAACAAAATTTGCATCATAGGATGGACATGGTCAGCTAAAATCTCTCTATACTTCTCCCCAGCAATTCTTCCGTTCAGAGTTATGTTTAGTACAGCAGAAAACTGACACAGCTGCCCATATAAGGACAAATCCACCTCCCTGCTTGACATCTGATACGAGACAATCACGATCATACGCTTGTGCGGATGTCCTCTAAACTAACATTTGGCCTGTTAGGAAAAGTATGAAACACGATTTGTCAGACCGTATTACTTTTTCCACTTATAAATTAACTAGGTTTTATGAGTGTTCTACCACTGAAGATGACGTTTGGCATTTACAAGTGGCTCTGCCGTAAGTGTTCTGTTTATGAAGGTGCCTTTTAGCTGTAATCTTTGGCATTGGAGAATCCAGATGCTGAGTGACCTCTGAGGTCATTTATTGCTGCAGTTTTTCACTTTTTATACATTATAATAAGCTTCAATACCTGTCGGTCCCTTTCACTGAGCAGCTCTTTCCACTCTCTATTTTGCTTTGCCAAGCTTGTCTTTCCGTACTGTGTGCTGTCTTGACTTTAGACACTGTACCTCAAGAAACGTCTAAAAGTTGGGATGTTTTGATCACACTCTCTTCAGCTAGATGGGCTCCTACGATTTTACCTCTTTGAAAGTCTGGGAGGCTGGACATTTTATGCTTTTGAAAAAAAAATTCATTACTTACAGAACTTTAATAAAGCTACCACACACATTACCAGAATATATACATTTCTATTTATAAAAAAATTGATAGCTTTATTCTATTTTAATGTTTATGAAGCACTTCAAAAATGTAACTTTTATTTGCAGGTGTTTCCATTATCTTGATAACTACCTGTATATATAATGTTTTTTCTATTTGCACAATGTTTTGGTCAATGTTTATAAAGTGTCATAATAAAGTAAAAAGTTATATTTTATAAACATAGCTTATAGTACACAAATCCAAATATTCTTGTAAAGAGAAAGAAACATCATTTTGTTATAGATAATTATATAGTTTATAATAGGATTATAGTGAACTATAAATTTTTTTTTTAAAGTTGATGAATTATTACATTTTAGTATAGAAAATATTTTGTTTTTCCATCATATATATTTATTGAGAATCTAGACAGATTTATTAATCTGGATGAAATTTGTGAAAAAGCTACTGATGAAACTACTAATTAGGAATATACCATGATAATCTTCAAGCTTCATGTTTTCTTGATTCTGTTCCACCTTAATGTTAACTTTTCAATATATTTTTTGAGATTTACTAATTTGTCTTCCTTGTGTGACTTTTATGAAATATGTTTAGCACATGTGTTAAACTGATTATTAGAATGCTGTTAATGTACTTACTGCATTTTTTGTTCTGTATGCATTCCAGAATATTTTCAAAATAAGAGCTCATACAGCCCTTGTATCTTAATTAGCCGCAAACCATGTTGCATAGATTTTTGCAGCCTTTTATATACTTTTTTCTTGCAAAAATTTATTTGATTTTTATGTTCCAATACATCGCGATTTTGTTTTTCATTCTTCATAAATGGGCATCCATAAATTTTTCTGTGATTATCCTGAAATTTATGATTTCACGTGTATTCTTATATAAGTTAAAATTATTTGTTGCATTTTTGGTTTTTAGTTTGACACTAAAATTGTTTAGCTATAATTTTGCTATTTATATTATTATCTGGAACAAAAATTTTGTTTCATTACAAATAGTTTTGTTTCTTCTTTTCTCAAGATTTTGAATGTAAGTTTGTGATAAGATATTAAAAATTTGGACTAGTTTGCATTTCATACATGCAAAAACATAAGTGACTGTGATCAATAAAACATTAGTTTTTCTACTCTTGCTCTGTTATTTACTTATTAAAATTCAGTTCTTCCTAAATGATTTTAAAATATTATATTTTTGTAATTGGAGAACTTTTCTCTTGTTTCCAACTATTTATGGAAGAAATAGGTCTTTTGGGACACATGTTCTTTGTTTAGCCTTTGCTTTTTAAAAGTGTGCAATGAACTTTGGTTGAATTAAAAGATTTATTCAATGAAATGAAATGGAATGCATTAAATATCCACAGTTTCTCATAATTTGGGTATTTACTCTTAATCATACAATGTATTATTTCACTTTTATTCCATTAGGGTAGATGTAATCATATTTTACCTGAAGTTATTTTAAGAAAGTTTTATTATTTTTTTTTCAAAGTTATCTTCAGTAACATATATATTTATTTTATTTTATCATCTAATGTAAAACTATGGAATGATATTTAGCTTGTTAGTTTATTTTCAAAAAAATAATGTACATTATTTTTTGTTTTTATTTCAATTTTCATTTATTGTCCAGGTCTCTGTGGAAATTGGATAGAAATTGCATATGGAACAAGTTCTGGAACTGTGCGTGTGATAGTGCAGCATCCTGAAACAGTTGGTCATGGACCACAGTTGTTCCAAACTTTTACAGTCCATAGAAGTCCTGTGACAAAAGTTGTTCTTTCTGAAAAGTTTTTAATATCAGGTTTGTTTTAGTCATAATCATAAGGATGTATTGTTAGTACAATACATCCGAACTCATGTAATTTACTAATTTGTATAATATGATGAATATATTTGCATTTTTTATATTCATATTCACTAAAAGTTAGCAACTTAAATCTTACTATCATATTTGATATCATTCTTGTTTGTTCCATTGAGGTCCTTCTTGAATGTACTTCTAGTCAATGAATATTTCAAACATTTTGAAAAGGTGCTTCATTTAAATTTATTTAGGCATAAGGATTCACAAATTAAAGTAGCAGAATATATCTTCGTTTTCTCCTTTATGAACAAGTAGGATGAAAATTTAATTTCTATAAAGTTTAACTTAGTTTTTTCTGATATAGGAATGAAATAGTTTGAAATGATCATATTATTTCTTTACTTCTTTAACTGGACTTTAAAGAAAAAACAATTTCAGTGATGCATCAACGAAAAAAGTTTTACATTGAAAGGCTTCTTATTAGGAATTACATTTGAAACCTATCTAATGTGGGTGTTGCAGCTTTATGAGTAATACTATTAGATATCCTCAGAATACCCAACATTTCCATAAAACTATACTTGCTTCTAAAAAGGTTTTAAGTGATTTAAACTTACATAACTTTTTAAAAAATATTGGTTATAAAGCCTAATAATAAATGCAATAACATCCACAGATTTTGCTTTGTAATTATCCTTAAGCGAAATTCACTTTTTCTTTTACTTCATGTAAAAATATTCATATTGATTTTGTTCTAAGCATTTATCTGCAAATTACTCTATTATATTCTTTTTCTGATATTTTAAGTATTTCATTCATTTCCTTTAAATATGTATATAATTCATATTAAATAGAAGCATTTCTGAAGGAGTTTTCAGTTGTATTATGCAGCACTGTATTTTTTATTTGTGTTAAAGCATTGTATTTGACTTCTTAGTAGTATTTGTGCTCTATTTAAGAAATCTTTTTGTTTGCTTTTAAATTTATTTTTCAGAAATATTTCTAATGGTCCAGCTCTTTGAAGTTGCATTTTGTTAATATTATAAATGTGAAACCTGTGTAATATTTTATTAATTATATCATTCAGAAACGTTTATTCGATGTTGTATATATTATCAAGCAGAAGTTTAATAATTCTAGTCTGTAAATTTTAAAAATTATTTATACAACGTTTTAATGTTTTTGTTTAAATTTCTTTTAGAAAATCTTGGATTTTCATACTTTTTATATTTCTTAGTAATTTGTTTCATGCAAAGAAAACTATTTATAAATTTTTCTTTCTCTATAGTTAGAAAATATTTCTGAGAGGTTTTGGGATATCATGTGTTGTAGAAATGATGATTCTTGATTCAGCTGCATTAATTTGCTTGCAATTTAAAATTGGCACACATACTAAAATATTTAGAAATTTAAATTTAAGAATTAAAAGAATTTAATTTCTGCATGGTCGCGGAAACAGCCTGGAAAGCGGAGTTGTTTACAGTAGCTCCTCACTCAAAGCTGGGGAAAGTCAGAGTGCCATTTCCTTGTGCAACTGCTCATTTCACTTTGCATTTCTTCTGTTCGTTTTTCCTCTCTTTCTTCATTCCATGCACTGTTGGGTTATCTACCCTTCTAGTGTCCTCTCACGAGGCAGCACTCCACAACCGCTACAGATGTAAAATTTTAGCTCTGAAACATATAACCCCCTCAGGGGGCTCACCTTCTTTAGGTGAGTACGGGTTTCACGCTCCCGAGGTACCCTAGTGATATTTTTTTCCTCACTTCTCTCTCCCCCTTTTTCTTCCTTTAGGCAATTGTCTTTATTTGGGGAATTTTCGTTTATGCTTTTGTGTGAAGAACCACAATTTGTTTTAATAACTCAAGATTATTTTTCTCCTTATTATTTTAAAAACTAACAATTTAATGGAAAAATATAAAAAATCACAAAAAAATTAAAAGATATGTCTGTTAAAATCACAATTTTTTTTTTTTTTCTTTACACGCTAACATAGTAACAGGTCGGTGGCGTATCAATGCCGATCTACTGCATACCTAGCCTTTAGCTCTAGGGGTCTCAGTACCACCCTTATAGCCTCTCTCGTGAGGGATACTATTTGGGCAGTGGAAAGGACCCTTGCAGGGAAGGGTATGCGGCGGAGGAGTTGCGTGCGTCACCGATGACGGCTCTAAGAAACACTCTGCCTAAAACGGTCCCAGAGGTCGAGGAACTTGGTTGCGGATGGCTAGGCGGCGAGGACTCCTTCATATCGAGAAATCCTCCTTGGCTTTGGCCTTGGACCGTGCCTGGAAGCACGTTATGGGGGTTTCCCCGGTGTATAGCTTTGAAGAATCCTCCGGCGGTTACACTTGACATGTCAGAAAAGTGGGGGAATTCGGGACCTGGTGGGGGCCCTGATGGAACTGGAAGGAATCCGTGTTGCCAATAATATGATGACAACTAGAGAGAATAAAATTTTGCTGCCTCCTATGGAGACAAATACGTCCTCTTTAGCGCCATCATATACTCTTTCCTGGGCTGACCGGGTTGATCCCTCGACCCCGTCATCAGGCCCAGGGTATTCTTTGTGCCCCGACGGAGGCCAGAATCCGTCAATTTCTCCCCTAGGGGAGCACCATTTAAATACTTCTGAATCGGCACGATATTTCATAATGAAAATTAAAGAAACCTTTACTAATGTATCTTCCTTTTTAATTGAAAAAGCTATAAGTGGCACTGTAGGAACCGTTAAAACGATTTGAAAGATGCGCTCCGGGGACTTATTCCTCGAAGTTTCATCTTCGACTCAGGCGAAAACCCTTGCTAATTTACAAAAACTTGCTCACCTTGATGTAAACGTTGTTGCGCATAGCAGCCTCAATTCTTCGTGGGGGGTGATATCTCCAGCGGATTTTCTAAATATATCCAACAAAGAGATATTAGAAAATATGCGTGACCAAAATGCATGTGCAGTCCGGCGTATTACTATACGTAAGGATGGACAGGTGCTGAATACAAAGCATCTCATCCTGATGTTTTCTACACCTGACCTTCCACAGTTTGTAAAAATGGCATACCTCTGTTGTCCAGTCAGAGAATATATTCCCAATCCACTACGATGCTTCAATTGCCAACGATATGGAGATTCAAAAAACATTTGCCGGGGCCAGCCAACCGGCCCTCGTTGCGGGGAGACGGGTCACGACAGTAACGACTGCAGCAAAAAAGAACGTTGCGTAAACTGCAAAGGTGAGCATCCCGCTTATTCCTGTGCATGTCCTACCTGGAAACTAGAAAAAGAAATCACCACAGTTTAAATTAAAAACAAAATTTCTTACCCAGAGGCTCAGCGTGTTGTCTCATCACACACACCAGTCCCTGGTGTAAGCTAAACTAGTGTCACAAAAAAAATAACCCAACCTAACTTTACACAAACTTGCGCTGAACATTTCAAAGAATTGGAGGAAAAAAACTCCCCTCCACCTACAAAGAAATCATCTCCATCTACAACAAATTCCCCTCCACCTGCAAAGAAAAAAATAATTTCTAGACCCCCTAGTACTTCACCTAAAAGACCCAAAAGTCGAAGGTCTCGCCAACGGGAAATGAGCCTGAACAAAGAACCAAAAAAAAATATCCAATTTTTCAAAAAAATCCCATCCAATAGAGGAAGATATGCTAGAATTGCATCCAAATGACAATGAGGATCTAATGGACATGCTGCCAGGTTCTTCGATACCTAGCTCCAAAAAAGGAGCGAGTGCGACCCAATAATGGCCTCCTTTGTCTCCTGGAATTGCTGTGGTCTAAGAACTCGACTCGATGATCTAAAATCTATCATATCCACGTACCAGCCCGCATGCATTGCTCTTCAGGAGACATTTCTGAAGAGCACCATAGCAATGCGAGTGCATGGTTATAATTGTGTACGACGGGATTTAGATGGCGATGCATCTCCAACTGGAGGTGTATGCCTTTTCACATCCCATCTCTATCCCAGTAATGTCGTCACACTGCACACATCATTACAGGCTGTGGCTGTTCGGATTCACATCCATTCTATAGTCACAGTCTGCTGTGTTTATTTACCACCGAATGATATTGTGCCACAAGTGGATTTAAATTGATTAGTCAGTCAATTGTCAGCTCCATTTATTTTGCTCGGTGACTTTAACGGACACAGCCCTCTATGGGGGCATGATGATACAAATTCTCGTGGGCGACAGATCGAACAGTTGATCTCAGATCACTATCTCTGTCTGCTAAACAACGACGAGAAAACATATTTCCATGCACCCACGAGGTCATTTCACTCCCTCGATCTAGCCATCTGTTCGCCAGTTCTGCTACCGATGTTGAATTTTGAGGTTGATAAAGATCTGCACAACAGTGATCATTTCCCTCTCCTAGTCTCGCATGTTAATGGTGCGGGGACACGACTTCGTCCCCCCACTTATCATTTTCATTACGCAGACTGGGATAAATTCACACGGTTAGAGCAGTTATCACCAATACAATGGTTCAGAACAGGGCAGTTGATGATACCGTTTTAAATGTCACTGAAGCTATTCGGAATGCTGCCAAGGCAGCAATTCCAAAAACATCCAATTCTACTCGGAAGCCGTGCAGACCATGGTGGAACTCTTCCTGTCAACAAGCCAAAAAGGAACAAAGGAGGGCGTGGGGTATTTTCAGGAGATACTCCACCACTGAAAATCTCATAGCATTCAAACGTGCAAAAGCGTTAGCTCGTAGAATACGTCGTCAATGCCAGAGAGAATCTTGGATCAAGTATGTATCTTCAATCACATTGTCAACTACCAGCCAACAGTTATGGAGAAAGGTGAAAGCAGCGAATGGCCTTTATCGGGAGTTTACCATTCCGATTTTGGAAACATCGACTGCTTTGTATTCATCACCTGTCAATATGGCCAAACTTTTGCTAGTGTGTCCAGCTCTGATTCATATAGCCCTGCATTTCAGGTGACTAAGAATCGTTTAGAGTGGACACCTATGAACTTCATGTGCTGACAACCTCTACCTTACAACTGTGACTTTGACATGTGGGAATTGAAGAGGGCCTTATCATCCGCCCATAATACTAGTCCAGGTCCTGATGGAATATCCTATGAATTGCTTCGCCATTTGAATGAGGATTTACTAGTAAGTCTCCTTTACCTATTCAACCAAATATGGAGGGAGCAGGTGTATCCTACTCAATGGCAGGAAGCCATAGTGATCCCCATCCTAAAACCTGGAAAAGATTCAAAGAACCCTCTCAGCTATCGATCGATAGCACTCACGAGCTGCCTTTGTAAGACACTGGAATGTATGGTCAATGCCCGTCTCATTTATCAGCTAGAAAAGAACCGATGCATTCCTCTGTTTCAGAGTGGCTTCCGCAAAGGAAGAACCACTCTTGACAATATCATCTTGCTGGAAAGCAAAATCAGAAACGCTTTTGTCCAGAGG
>BMAV01017016.1:136466-158214 GCA_019973955.1 Trichonephila inaurata madagascariensis | reverse complement strand
GGGGGGTGCCAGCTCAGGTGTCGTCCACGTCACTTGACCATGGTTCAAAATTACGTGGTCCGTCGCCAAAAGCCCTCGTGTAGCTGAACAGTGCGACGTTAATACTTAATCAATCAATCAATCAATTGATCATCGATCCAGTTCTTGTGTTTCTAATGACATAGAAAACGATTTATTAGATGAACTGGCGATAATAGCACATATTTTATTGGTTATCATTCAGCTAATCACAGATATCTGGTTTGTACTACTGTTGGTGGCTGTTATTTTGAGCTTTTATCATTAACATTGCTGTAAAGAAGCACTTGTTGATGTCTTAAATGTTTTATTTTTCATGTTTCATTTTTTTGTGTTCAGGCCCTCAATGCATTACTTCTGACCCTACATGCTTGAACAAAAAATTTATGCTTAGTAAGCTGTGCCACTCATCAAAGTTTTTCTCATGACTATAGAATCACCTTGCATATGAATGCTATATCATATAGGATCCTAGTCGGTATTCTCCTTTGTTCTTCTGTCTGTTCTGACTTTTTTTTCAGCTTATATGTTAATTTCTTGACTTTGTCTATCATTTTTGCATGCCAGTGTATATAGCTGTTATAAAATCCTTGACTATACAAAAATTATTGAAATTTCTTCAGTTTTATTGGGAAATTTTAAAGTGGATAAAATATAGGAAGTTATTTATACAGTAATTGATGTTTAAATGTTATTTCTAAAGAATTTTTTTATGTTTTATAGTGTCGATATATTTCCTAATATAAAAATAAAAGATGCATAATAAATAAATCTGTTGCCAAATTTTGGCTGATCTTGTTATATAATTTTACAATTTATTTTTTATAGAATATAAATGTCTAATTATTTTATCATTGCTTCTTATAACTGAAACATAATAATATTTTGGAGGAGCTTATAAGTGATATTTGACAATTTTATATTATCTGCATTTTTCAGACAGATTTTTAGTATTATGAAGTATTTATTACATGTGTGAGTTAGTTTACCAAAGTTCTGTCCGATATAATCCTTTCATTAATAAAACCAGCTCAATTACTCTACTGTGTTTTACATGTCTCCGTAATTTCACTGTTATAATGTTGGGTGGGCAACAGTATAGTAGCATTTGAATAAGACATTCCAGGTAGAATATGTATATAAAACTTATGCATTTACATATTTGAGTATGCTTTGTTCTGATTTTGACGTATCCCATATTTATTATTTTTATTCAGTGTGTTCTGAATATAATCATGCAAGGACATGGAGTGTTACTAGATTTCGTGGAATGATTTCAACTCAGCCTGGATCAACACCATTAGCTTCATTTAAAGTTATCTCTTTAGAAGAAATGGAACCCAACATTAGCTATAATGCTGGGAATGATAGTGGTAAGAAACTTTTACTTGTTTTCAAAATGCAAAATCATTTTATTTTCTTTTAAATGATCATTATATGAAAACGTATTTGTGAAAGGATTTATATTAAGCTGTATTTTTACTAATGAGAAGTTTTTTCAATAATGAATTACACCTTTTTCTTTTAAATTATTTGATTAAACAAATATTCTTAGTACTTAATATAATATAAATAATATGTACCAGTTATTCAAAAATTACATTAGCAAAAAATTCTTGAAAACGTGACAGATTCATATTTATGTAAGTTTTGAAGTTATTAGATATTTATGTGTACTGTTTGAGGAATTTTAAAACTTTGTACAATATTTTTGCAAGTAATTTTTAATACTCCAACTTAGCTTTATTTAAATGCACATTTATATATATTGTCTATTTAAGTTCATTTATTTTTAAAAGGAAAAACAATTATGTAAAATATGTTCATTAAAAAATTAATATATTTTTTTGCTTCTATACAACAAACTTAATTAAATGAATTGAGGTATGTAGATATTTTCTAGAAAAACTTGAACGACTTTAATATTTTAAGTATTTATCCGGAAAAATTAGTGCAGGTCTGAGAAAATTAAGATTAAAGTAAATTTTGAATAGAAAAACATTTTTTAATTTACTTTGTAAAAATAGTTCAGAAATTCATTTACCAAATCAAAAGTGCCTTTGAATTTGAGAAAATATTTTTAGTACAAATAATTTCTTTAATTTTAAGGATTTTTTAATCTAAAAAAAATTACATTTATTTCTTTTTATAAATTTTGACTTAATTTAATGAACCATTAACAATTATTAGGACCTTATGGTGAACAGGATGATGAACAAGTATTTATTCAAAAAGTTGTTCCAGAAACTGATCAACTTTATGTTCGCTATGCATCTACAGGCAAAAGGTAAGTTTTTCTTTGCAAAGTAAAAAAAAAAGTTTTTTAAGATTTCCCTTACTGTCTATCACAAGTGAATAAATAAAATTTTAGAAAAAAGTGATTTAAGTATTTTTGATATTTATTTATAGGATATGCATCATTAAATCTGTTGATAATACATCCATAACAGCCTTTTGTGTTCATGAATGTGAAGGTTCTAATAGAATGGGATCAAGACCTCGAAGATACATTTTTACTGGTCATAGTAATGGAGCTATCCAGGTAAATGATGCGATACCAATATACTGATTATTCAATCATTTATTTATTGAATTACCAATTATAGAGCATGCAAATGTTATGCAGTTGAACTGTAATCTGACATAAAATGAAAATATGTGTTTAATGAAGAGAAGTATATATTTAAAGTGTCTTTTTGCATATTATTCACTTTAAATAGTTAAAATGTTATTCTTCTCAGTCAATTGAGGCACTTTAAGAAGCTGGGTACGACACCTTTACTTGGTGAGGAATATCCGTATAAGGCTATATTTTTCCACTCTTATTTTTGATTTTGTTCTATTTGTAAATTTATCAAATGATATAAGTATTGTTTTAAGTATTCAGTATAGCTTAATGCTGAAAAGATTATAAGGAACTCTATGAATGTGAAGTTAGTTAAGGATATAATTTCATTTAAATTGTACTTCCTCCTACTTAATTTTCTCTGGATTTGTTCACAGCAAGAAAACTATTCATGTTTTGAAACCTCAGTAATGTTAAAATTTATAAAAGTATTTATAAATTTTTATAAAAGTATGTGTAAGTTTGCAAAATTACTCAAGTAATGCTGTGTTATATAGAACAGAATAAAGGAATTCACCTCTGTGACTATTTAACGAATTCTGTTGTAACATCAGATGTCTGTGATTCATGTACACTCATGGACAGAAAAATTAGCGCACCAAGAAGGAGGAGGCGTCAAAATGAAACGAAATTTTACATACATAATGACTACTTTGATATAAGTAAATGATTAGAAAATCAAAGAAAAGAGGATCATTTATTTCAGAGAAAAGGCAAAAGAACGGAGGATTTAATACCCTGTTGTGAACCCCCTCTATCGCAAATGCACGATGCGACACGATCGGGCATTGAGACATACAAGTTCTGTATGATGTCTTGAGACATTTCGTTCAATATTTGCTGTAACCTTGCCTCTTGTGCGTTCAAACTCGTGGGATGCCTAACTCACCGTCCCAAAGGGTCCCAGATATGCTCGATTGGAGACAAATCTGGGGATCGGGCAGGCCAAGAAAGGGTAGTAACAGTGCGGAGACAGTCTTGTGACACCCTTGCCGTGTGAGGCTGAGCATGGTCTTGTTGAAAAATAGCTCCTTTGAGCCATTGCATGAGTGGCAACACATGTAGTTGCTGGACGTCATGGACATACCGCTGGGCTGCCATGGTGCCATGGATCAATACTAGGGGTGACCGTGTATTGTAGGCATTGGCACCCAATATCATCACACTTGCTGTGGGAGCAGTGTGTTGCTGTAAAGCAAAGGCAGGATTGAGATGCTCACCACGGGGTCTCCACACACAAACACTATTGTCATCACTGCTGAGATTGATTCTGGATTCGTCGTTAAGTAACGACCTGGTTCCATTCCGATGCAATCCAGTTTCCTCGTGCGCGGCATCACTCCATATGGAGGCATCGATGGGTAGGCGTCAAGGGCAGCACACGTAATGCGCGCCGCGATCCCAAATGTCCTTCAGCCAGGCGCCTTCGTATGGTTCGAGAAGACACAGGGGCCCCTAGTGAAGGTGCTACCTGTGCCTGGATGGCGGCTGATGAAGCAGTTGGCTGTACGCATGCATTTCTTACGATGTGGCGGTCTTCTCAATGCCCGGTCTTGCTGTAAATGACATCTTTCGGATCCACTGGTCCCAACACCTCCTCACAACCCAAACAGATCAGCCTAATTGATGAGCTACTCGCCTAGCTGACAACCTAGCTTCCATCATGCCGATGATTCTCCCCCTCTCAAACTGCGGCAGCTGCTCATATTTTCTCGAAAACGGCGTAATGGCACCTCACCTCAGCTCTTCCTTTGTAAATGATTCAGAACACTCAAACAAGCTTTGGTTACCTGTTTTATACTCCACGGAGAACAATGTTAAATGTCCTCTACTGTGGTTATACGTAATGCGCAATCTCGCTGCGTTTCTAATGATTTGCATATCTCCCTGACATGTACCTTCATGCCAAGTTTCGTTACCATCCCGCAATTATTTCTTGGTGTGCTAATTTTTTTGTCCATGTGTGTATGTGTGCATTTATATAAAAGCTTAATTCTCTTACTATATCACAAAATTATACAACCTTTCTGAATAATTTTTCACTTTTCTGTTTTGTTTGAAATCACTTATTTACTTTATAAATTATGTTCATCATATTTTTATTTCCTGTAATGCACATTTTGTCCATGAGTGTAGTTTGAAAACTTTTTCGAATTTCATTGCTAATTTAATTTTATTAACGATATTGTTCTAAACGCGTATAGTAAGTCAAGTATTAATTTCTAAGAATAGTGCTGGTCATGCATATTAATATTAGTGTTATCGTATCTTAAGATCTACACTTCTAACATTAAAGTGTGAAAAACTTACTAACCAGCAGAGCTATGAACAGTGGATCTTAAAAATTAAATAACGGATATGGAGGACTTTTTCATGAAAGACGAGAATTTCTTAAACAACATGATTTTATTAAAGACGATGCAAAAAGGATGAAATCTTTACAATGACATTCTAAAAATAAGAAACAGTTGAATACATTCTGAGCACCTTGCTCAAAAACATTTGAGTACATTATGGAGTCAGCCACTTGCTGAGAAACACCCAACTGCTACTGACTACACAACAGTAGCGATCTTTATTTATACATTAATACAATTAGCATATTGTATTACTTCCACAAAAAGCGATACAAACTATTAAGAAAACTCCCGAGTGGCCAGATAGAACCGTGACGTCACAAGCAACGACCGGAGCACAGCTGCCATCAGCAAAAGCCGTTTCTCAACTCCACTCGTTTTTCGGATTTGTTTACTTCTCATCAATGGCGGCACCTTTTGAAAACGCCTACATCGCTTGCCGTTCAAGTAATACTATATTCCTGGATTACTGACAATATTGGGATGTCATGTAAGTTATTCACAACTTGTCAAACTATGCTTAGAATTTAGCCATGACATACAACAATTAGCAGGTTAGAACCCATGTAATTTTCATGTATTAAACAATTATTAGCAAATCTTGTCACATTTAGTAACTTATGTTGTCTGTAACTGAAAAAAAGTGCATTGACTACAATTATGCTCACTACCATTATTTTTATCATGCATCTTTTGCATGAACTATAATAGGTAAAATTGAAAATATGATTTATGGTAGACCCCAAATTATCATGCAATTTAGAAAAACATATTTATTACTGAAATGTAAATTTAAGTGAATACATATAGTTTAAATACAGAGTTCCATTTTCGATTATCCAGTTGAACTGAAACTTGCCGAAAAATTCAAAAAATTTCAAAAATTACTTGTTACTTTTTATAAGGTCTATGATCTTAATTCAATTTGTCATCAATTTTTATTTAATTGGGTTAGTGCAAACACATTGAATGATTACCAAGTAAAGAAAAATGTAAACACTTATACTTGTATACAAATATTTATTTCATATAAAAAATAAAAAACGAACGTTCTTTTTAAAAAATGTCAATGTTTTTAATTTTAAGTAAGTAATTGTTTTCCTGTCCAATTTTTTAGATGTGGGATCTTACTACTGCTTTGGATTTAGCTTCAAAAGGAGAACTATGTAAGTGGAATGTTTTTACTGAAATATTTGATTTGAATTACATAATGTTTATTGTATATTTTAAAAGAAAATTATGAACTTTTATTGTAAATCCTACTTTTTTATTATTATTTCATTTTTATTTAATAACTGAATGTTTTTATAAATTGGGAAGAAATTTACAGAAGAACTTTAATATAAAAATATGTATATGAGCAAAAAAAAGAAAGAAAAAAATTCATGAAAGCATTTTTGCAGAAATTTTTTTTTTTCAAATGTGCTGTGTTTTGGTAAACAAACCTTTTCAGACACGGCAAGTCTTCCAAGTGTGAGAGCTATGTCAGTGGTGGTACCTACTAGTGGCAGCTCTGGTTACCAAATTTTGGCGCTTGAATTAATTTTAATTCAAGCTCTCATCGATGGTAAACATTATCGTGATTTTAATTTTGCCATTAGTACCAAAGCCAAATTGATACTCAAGGACCTTTTACATACCAGATAATCATATGACATGCGAGCCTGCTATTTTCGCATCCAGAAAATCTATCAACCCCAGCCGGTATTGAACCCACAACAGACATACAAGAAAGGCATGCTACCTCTAAGCCACCGAGCTGACTAGGTAGAAGTATATATTTCTAAATAATATTGTCTAAAACATTTATTGATAAATATATATGCATAGAAATATACAGGTTTAGGACAAAATAATAGGAACACATGTGAAAAAATGAAATTTTTTTAACAGTATGAGGTTGAGCCACCTTTGGACCAAATGACATCTGCTATTCAATGTGGGATTGACAAATAAAAGTTTTGAACAAAGTTCATCGAAATTTGAACCCATTCCTCATGCAGGGCCGTCTCAAGCTCAGGTAGTGTGTATGGAAGAGGAAACCGAGCACAAACTTTGCTCTTTATAAGACTCCACAAACACTCAATGATTTTCAGATCAGGTGACTGGGGATACCATTTTAGATGCTCCACACACTTCATCATGCTCATGTAACCATGTTTGAACAAAGCGAGAGGTGTGAACAGGGGTGTTGTCATCTTGGAATACAGGACATTCTCCCAAAAAGAGAGTCTGAAGCACAATGTGTAGAGGATCTGCGAGAATGCTTCGATCATCACCATTTGTGAGCATCCTCCTCAAGACAACAAGAGGCCCGAATCCACGGGAAGATATTGCCCCTCACAGAACCCCCTCTATGTTTCATGGTTGGAACCAGACAGTCAATATGAAATGCTTCTGCCAGTGTTCGCCATTCAAACACATGTCAGGTGGTCCGGAATAATGTAAGTGAGGATTCATCAGACCAGATGACTTGTTCCCATTGCAGTTGTGTCCAGTTTATGGTGTCTCGACACTACTGTAGTCCTTGATAGCATTCCAAACCGAAACTAACCTTTGTGGAATAGCTACTCTGCCATGAATGTTCGCAGTATGCAACTCCTGTTAAATAGCTTTCATGGATACAGGGTTCTGAAGAGGGGAATTCATCCAGGATTTTATCTGCGACATTGTAATCCTGCGTTTCCGGAGGACTATCCTCTTCAACACCTGTCTATCACGGTCCTTCGACCAACATTCGTCCACTGATGTGCTTCACAGAAGACACCTTACCCATGTTTGTGTATGCTGTTATAATCCTTGACACAGTGGTCCTTGAAACGACCACAAGGTTGGCTGTTTTGGACACGGATGCTCCAGCTAGGCAAGCTCCAATTATCATGCCTCTTTTCACATTGGAGAGGTCGGACATAATCTTGCTTTTGCTACAAACAAAATTTTCTCATGCAACCCTCATACAGCCAAATGCTTGACTGATGTCTTCCCTTTCGCCGCCATTAGGCAGCACACTGTTGCGACACGTTACGTCTGTTTTATTGGATGGCTGAAAAACGACGCATTTTTAAATGGGGTTCCTATTATTTTGTTCTATACCTGTATATTTAGTCATAAATGTTTTAGACAATATTATATCTAAAGGTATTCGTGTTCGATTAATGGGATGTTATTTCTCAAATTAAGTGTAGACAGAATATATTACAACATGTAAAAAAAAAAGGTGCGTGTGCTTATATATGACCACACGATAGAAGTGATAACTTCAACTTTTGTAATGTTATTTCAGGGATTAATTAGGTGATTAAAAAACAAGGGGATATTAGTAGTGTCATATAAAAGTATTTATTCATATGTCTGTACTCATTAAGTAATATTTTTTTGCAAAATATACAATCATATTTGTGAATTAATTGTATTCTAAGAAGGAAACAATAGGTTTATGGTAGCTGAAATAGGTTATAAATACTTTAGATTCAAAATTATTTAAATATCTGTAAAAAAAATCCGTCAAGCGTTGTTCCATACTTCCTTGTGCTTTCATTTGGATCATTTGACATAATTAAATTGAATTTTGATTTTAAAAAATCAACTAAAGGCTTTGATTTGTTTTTTGAAAAATCCACTTTAAAATTCCCACATAAAATCATAGGTAATTTTTTAGAAGACCCGATTCGGCTTTGTGAATTTTGGTTGTAATTTAACAATATTCAATTCTGTCCATGAATTAATTTAAGCAAAAGGATAGTAAGACAGGTAGTTGATTGGGTAGAGAGGAATCTAGGTCAAAACCTTTAAAAAGGGATTTAATCAGAAGATTTAAGTCTTTGTATTTAAATTATTTAATGTAACTTTTTCTTAATACCTGTATACTTTTGTTATTTTAAATTTTCAATTGTTTTAATTTTCTTTTCATACTCAAAGTATATTTAAGTAGTGTGATTAATAGAACTATTTGTTCATTGCTATTCTGATTCGCTTACAAAAATAGATTTTTATTCTTAAATTCACTGTAGCATCGCTAATAATAATTATACTTTCTACTTAGTTCTATGAAAATTTGTTCTTTTTCTACATTTTGTGTAATTTTAATGTAGGATTTCGATCTATCTCTATAATCCTATTTTTTAAAAATATTTTGTTTCATTTGCATTCTTCTACTACTATTAGAAAGAATCCTGCATTCATTTTTGTAGAAAAAAGTGGCGGGGGGGGGCATTCTTAGATCGAAGCAAGGAACTTTACTTTTACGACATATTGGTAGGGGGACAAACTACCACGTTTCAGAGTGGTGGTGGGGGAGGGGGAAACGTCCCTCCTTTTCTTTTTTTTGCAGTGTGGATGTCACGTATAACCTTGTACAAGCAGGATTTCCGAATGAAGAAGTTGAAGGAACGTTACATACCTGAGCGTGACGTTCATTCAAGTTCACTCTCCAGCAAAACGTGCCAATAGAAGTTATGACTTCAAAAATTAGTGTGTTCAGTAGCTTAAAGGAAAAAAATTCTTAAATTATCTTGTCTTTTAGTGTTTAAAAGTTTTAAATATGAATTAGTCAACACAAACTTATTTATTTAACGTGTATTTTTTGTTCTTTTAACATGTATCTTATATGTCCCTAAAATAGGCAGAATACCATTTAACAAATAGACAAATGAAGCTGTGCATTTATTGAATATTATTAATTCCTTTATTACTGTAGCTTTTCAACTAATAAATTGATGTGTTTATATTCTAGTTTTCATTTTACTAATTAGTGTTTCTTTTTATGAAGCTTCTAATTTAACTGGAGGGCCATCTCCTTTAGAAATGATTCGTCTTCTTGACCAATGCGATCTTACAAACTCTCATTGTTCCACACCTTGTATTAGTCCCTTAATCGGAAATACAGGATCAAGTACACGACTGAAAGCATCAAACGTAGCATTTTTATGTCATCAAGCAAAATCCCTGTCAGAAAAGGAGACATCAGAAGTGAAACAGGAAGAAAAGGTTTAACATTATTAGCTCAATTATTGAAATAATGTGTTCAGAAATATTTTTATAAATTCAGTATTTATGGTTTTGTGTTTTACACACAAAGATATTTTAAAATGTGATATGTATGCTGCATAAAAATACTTTTTATTTATCGCACTTCTATGAATTTTAATGTTTAAAATAAACAATGTTTTATATGAAAACCTGTGATACCTCTATAACCTTTTTTTAGCATTATTTATCCAGATTTCTCTCTTATTTTTATTTCACTGTATGGAAATAGGTTTCATGGAAAGTATACTAAAATGCAGGTAATTTAAGACATACTCCTATGTTGGGAACTTTCCTGCAGTTACATTCCTAAATTTATATTGTATTTATTGACATTATCGATTTTACATCAATGTTGTGTGTTAAAAAAATTGTGCTGAACTATGCTCTTGCATAAGCTTATATTTGCTATTTTTCATGTAATGCTGTTCATTGCAATTTTGTCTTACTTTCATGTAATGCTTAAATAAAATACTGCCATTGTTAATTTAGCTTTATGATAATATTTTATTGATTCGATTTCTATTTTTCTATATGTAGTTTTATTGTTTCTTATAAGGGAACTGATCTATTTAAATGCAACAGAAAACTTGATAAAATCAGTAACTTTTATTCAGTGTTTTATTTATAATTTTAATTTGAAATTCAATTAGGGCAGAAAGTTCTGTAACGTCAGCTCATTAACAGAACTCGCACCCATCTATACATATGGTGGATTATTTGGCTGCTTGAGACATTGTGTGTCTATAAAGACACAGGTGTCTCGCCCTTTACGTCGGAGGCCTAACACATGCAAACTGTTTATGAGAATGGCTTTAAAGTCATTCCTCTTTTATTTACTTCATGACTTACAGACGCCGGTGTGTCCGAACACACAATACACGAGACATAGTCCTTTTGTGTGCCCCCTTGACGGAGCCAATCTGAATAGTTAGTTCTAGCGCTAAGGAGTGTCGTAGAAGTAGCTTTCGGGGGAAACATATCGCCGAGACGAATTATGGCCCAGACTTTGGACAATCCTTTATCTCAGGAGAGATCGAGAAGAACCGGGCCATTATTTCGTCCGCAGCAGTGGTGTGTAAATGAAGTCTGAGGAGCTGCGTGCAAAATTCGGGACCTGCCAATGAGAGGTGGCGAGGGGCGTGTAAATAACCCACTCCTGGAGAAGGGTCGATTCCGAAGAAAAAGGGGGGGGGGGGCGCGGTTCTTGTTTCCTGGTCACGCAGGGCTAAGAAATCGTGGTGCGAGCGCCTGCAGTAAAAATAGACAAGGTACTGCAATTCGTGACTGCGATGACCGACGACTGAAAAAGACGAAGTGACGCGGCTTGGTGGCCCTGAAGATACTTTGGCACGGGACTTTAATTTTCTTCTTCCCTGCAAGAAATGGACTGATTGAGGCCTTGCTTGTGATGTTATAAATTTAGATAATATTTACATATTCTAGAAATAAAATGAATTTGAATGATTAGCTGTGTGAATGTAATCGCTACCCTGTCAAGATGCCACAGTACTTTTAACGGAATCAAGACTTTTCCCAAGTTATGTTTCATTTATGGTAGTGGAAAGGGGTGCTAGGAGACAGTGACACTTTCATATACTACATAAAGCATTTCAAACTTTATTACCTTTAACTTTATATAAAACCATTTATTTTAATGAAATAATTTTGAAAGCATCGATAAAAGCTCAATTTTATATAAAATATACAAATTCAAAAAGAAATGAAAAAATAAAGTCTTTGGAATAATTCTGCATTTGGTGTTGACCAATGTAGATTTGTTTCCAATAGGCTATTGTTTCTTCGTGCCACTGCAGATGGATCATCTCCCTTATGGCATAGATGTGTAATCGTTTTATTGCTCCTCTAGAAATATCTTATCCGTTTTAATAAAGTACCACTTATTTTCATTATATATGGGTGTATAATGTTAAGTTATACACCCGTAAGTTGATTCTGCTTAACTTATAAGTTACGCATAACTTATGCAAAGTATTAGTAAAAGTTATGCAAACTTTAATTGTTGAATTTTACTAAATGATGCAAATCCACTCTTTAACATTTCTTTTGTTGCATTTGAATTGCCTCTATATAAATTTAGTTCTAGTTATCTGATGATAAAAACCAAATTGATGCTAAATAAGGATTAATTATAAAAAGATACAAAAACTAAGAAATTTCTTTTAAGGCAATACCATTTGACTAAATCGCTATCATATTCAGACTCATGATTAATTTGATACAAATACTCTGTCGGAATTTGATGAAATAAGGATCAAAAGTTTTTACTGTAATTTTATTTGTTAAAATTTAGTTTATTTTATCTAGATCACAGGTATATTCTCAAATATCAGTTATTTCTTTTACAAATTTGTAAGATTTCCTCAAGTTAAAGTTAAGAGTATTGAATAAATTCTCTCTAAGATTTAACAAAGTTTTTTTATTTTGTCTTGCACATATAACTATGATCGATCAATAACTAAAACATACTACCTGTAATGTAATCTCAATTAGTTTCTACCTTTTTCCATATAATCAACTACTTCTGTACAGCCAGCACAATTATCTCGCTCCTCACTCCACATAAACAAAACACAGTCCATTGTGCTAAAACACTCCCAAGAAACTCTATTCTTGGTACAGCAAACCACGTGCCATGCTTCAGTTCTCATTCAAATTAACTCGTTTTCCTTAACACCAAATCCCGGTCAAGCGCTCCATGCTTCCAAAAAGAGGTGATCCTCTCTCCTGCCCTGACCGCCTCGCTCGAGGGTTAATCACCTTCTCTTTCCAAAACAACAAACCTTACCCCACAAATGCGGGAACGTCGCCAACTCTTAAAGAATCTACCGCTAAACAGTAGTCAGACACTACACATCGCCGCCAAGATTACAGTTAATTGCAAATTAAGCATAAATCTGAAATATCAAAACTGACTACTGTTGCGGATCTTTTCCTAAACTACCGATCTGCATGAAAAGATACACATATACACAACAGTACAGTTACTGGTAAATAACAAATATGGATTACACTTTGCTAGAAACATGTAAGTACACACACACACAAAACTCAGCACATTCACATAAAAAGTATTACCCAGCATTATCCAAAAAAATGTTAAACAATAAAGAAAATCCAGTTTACATACAAAGAAATACACATATGAAAATTCACCAAACCTAAGTACTTATAGTTTAGAAAAGAATTAAAATTTATAATACAAACCATGCTGTCTTAACTTTTCCTCACTCTCTATATTCAGGTACTAAATAAACTAAAATTATCTTACATGAATATCAAGCTTTTTAAATAACATTCTCGAATTAATTCTAAGAGTACACTTGTAAACAACACACTAAATACGTAAATAAATCAATAATAGACAATTTCCTAGCAAACTATGAAAATTCCACTTTTAAATGAATATTAAAGTTAACATATATGCATATACAACATTAACAAATAATAATAATAAGGATACATTATGAATTATCAATGTCCTACCTAGATAAGGATAGATTTTACCTCCATTCAATGTTCCATCTCAAATTGTTCGTTTTGGGCAGTGATTCCCAAAGTGGTCTATATAGACCCCCCAGGGATCTATGACGACCTGCAAGGGGTCCACGTCAGCAAAAAAATTTCAGGGTCCATGAGGTGTAAATGGGGGTCTACGATAGTGGCTCTCATTAAACCAGATCGTGATTTTAATTTTAAAAGGAAATTTAATCAAGTGGAAACCCCAGACTTACCTCTTTAACAGATTTATTTACTAAACTTAATGAGGGTAATTTGCAGTTTCTGTGACAGCATAAATTTTATTAAAACAAGAACCACATTTCAGCCTTTCTTGCCAGAATTAAGCTAAAGGAGTGTAATTTTGGATTTTGCATATTTTCCCAGTTTCTCAATTGTCACAGACAATCTGCCTGGAAAAAGACGTTTTAACTTACGTTCAACATTTTAATGCCCTTTTTTTTTAGATTTTGAAACTAGGTTTGAGAATGCTTTGAGTATTGTAATACAACAGTAGGCAGTGAATTCAAAGTGGTCACATTGAAATAAAAAAAAAGTCAGATGATAAGAACTAGGCACTATAGAAGACCTTAAAATAAAGTTTAGAAGAGCACGTAAACAATTTTGGCTTTAAAAAGATATACCTGTAGTTTTTCCATATATATGGGATATCTTGAGAAAGTTTAATTGTTTCTCTGATTGAGAAGGAGTTTCGGCTTAACCCTCAACACCTAAAAAAAAGAAAAGACTGTTAACCGACGAAATATTTAGGGTTAAACCTGACAAGATTGATGCTAAATGTTGAAAATTTGTTATTGCATCTCCCGATTAATCTCTCTCACTAAAAGCATTTTTGTTTGTTGCTCAGCTGTTTTATGTAGTAGTTACTTTATTCATTAAAATTTAATGAAATTAACATGTGTTTTCTTAAGTTTTAAACACTATACTTCACTACAGTTTAAAATTTAAATCTTTTAAAGTAATTAACTCTATACCTGCTGTCAAAAACACATTTAAGTTGATGAATTTACAAAAATTTAATATTAGGCAAGTAGGGGTCTACCGCAAACCGCGAAAAACCTGTCAAAGGGTCTATGAGGCGAAAAAGTTTGGGAACCTCTGGTTTAAGGGGTGGAGAAGCAAGTGTCCAGTTTCTGTTTCTCATTCAGTCCCCGTAAGTATTCTCCACCCACGCTGGGTCAAGGACCCCCAGCGATTGTCCTCTGTGGGTTTTACCCCTAAACTTTTCCACTCCTCTTTCTTCGGTCCCAGAATGTGCGGAGCTTGGCTTTATCTGCCCGAATGGTCACTTCCGGTTTGGCTCGTCGTTTAAAAACACCATTTTAAAGTTTTTGAGAATTCTTGTCGCTTGTTCCTAACTTTAGTCTCTTTTTCGCATTTTAGCTTTCGTTGCCTTTTGATCCTCTATTTCTGGCAATGATTGTCACTTTTTCGTAATACCAACTCGTTTGATAAAATCAGACAGTTTCCAAGCAGGTTCTCCTATTCCTAGTTTATCTTGCGAATATTTACGCTTAAAACACCAATGATGGGGCACAACTATAATGTTGCTTGAGGCTTTTAAATTCACTTTTTGTTGTAATTCGGCAACTGTCATTCTGCTTAATTTTTTGAGTTTTTTCTTAAGCAGTTTTGGCTCTTCAATTTCATCCTCGGCAGAAATTAGCGGTACATTAGATGAGTCTCCAGATAAACCCTTTTCTTCCTCAACAGCGACAGGTTGTGCTACAGCATCTGGATACACACTAAGCATTTGGGCTCGTTCACTTTTAAACACAAGAACCTTCTCGATTGCTTGAAGTACCTTCATGTCTTCATCTGACAATTTTTCCTGCTCTTCACTTAACAATTGATTTTGCTTGTCTATTCTTTTACATCTTTCTTCTTGAAAGCGCTTCTGTTCTGCTTTTATTCTCCCTTTATGTTCTTGAACATGTCGCATCTGCTCTTCCACACAATCCATCTTTCTTTCTCCAATCTTGTCTCTTCTTCCAAAGCTATTGTTTCGTTCATTCTTCTTCCATCTTCCGCCCTTCCTCCACTGCTTTGGCCTCCTCCTCAGTCTTGAGTCTGGCCTCCTCCTCAGCCTTGAGTCTTGCTTCCTCCTCGGCCCTGGTTCTAGCTTCCTCCTCTTCTTTATGCCTTGCTTCTCTTATTCTAATCTCGTTCTCTGTTTCCCGTCTTGCTTCTGTTCTCGCTAATTCCAATTCTTGCTTTCGCTGTAAGCAGCGTTCATCTGCTTTCTTTCTATATTCTTTTTCCTTTCTATATTCTATTTTTTTCTATGCTCTTCTCTCTTTCTACGCTTTTCTTTTTCCATTCTGTCCTCTATCATAGTAGCTAAGACGTCGCAGACGAATTCTTCATCTTCTAAGTACGCTTTACATTGCAACAATTTTTGTTTCAACTCCAGAATTCCCAGGTCAGAGTCAATGGTTTCTCCCATTTCATGCAAAACCATTATCAAATCTTCTTTTGTCGCATTTTCAAAATATTTTCCTTTTTTTCTGGTTCTCGAATGTTAGCGTATTGTGATGAAATCTCAATTACTTTCTACCATTTTCCATATAATCAACTACTTCTCAACAGCCAACACAATTATCTTGCTTCTCACTTCACATAAACAAAACACAGTGCGTCATGTTAAAACGCTCCCAAGAAACTCTTGGTATAGCAAGCCATGCGTCGGTTCTCAATCAAATTATCTCGCTTTCCTTAACACCAAATCCCTGTCAAGCGCTCTACGCTTCCAAAAACAGGGGATCCTCTCTCCTGCCCTGACCGCCTCGCTCGAGGGTCAATCACCTTCGCTTTCCAAAACAGCAACTCCTCCCCTGCAGATGGGAACGTCACCAACTCTTAAAGAATCCACAGCCAATCAGTAGTCAGACACTACACTGCCTACTATTTATAAGAAAAGACTTTTTTTATTCCCTATGACATTAGTCAGGAAACCTTTACCAATTTATATTTCATAAAAAAATTAATTTTAAATCACAATTTTGTCAAAATTTCTTTTGCTTTGCAAAACTTCTATTTTGCTTTTATCACCCATTTCATATTTCTTGCTTGTTCTGCGATTTTAAGATATTTAAAAGATTATTTTTTCTTTATCTGGATGTTCATGTATTTGCATTCTTCAGGAGTACCTAAAGATATTCACATACACCTGCATTTAAATAAATTTTTTGCTTTAAATTGTATTCTAGAATATTTTTTTAGAATTAAAACCTGTTGGTAATATTTCAGGTAAATTATGCATCTTATTTTTTAAACAAACCGGACTGGTATTAATATTGAGAGGGGAGGAATCAAAAGTTGTGCAAAACTCAACTTTTATTTAATCTAATCATAATACCTCAATGGTAAATATGTAATAAGAATGAAATAAACCTCGAATCCTAACAAAAAATAATACAAATTAATTTTACTCTTAAAAGATGGTTTTGAGGTACATCCACGCAGGTTCAATCTCCAGATACTCAGGCTTCACTCATATCTCTATTCGGAATGAGACACGTATCCTGTTAACTCGCTGATTGACAAATTGAACTTTTAAGTGCAAACTCATCTTTTATGTTTAAAATCTCATCATCCTAACAATTGCAATCTCATTATGCTTTCTTCCCTCGGATTTCTTTAAATAGCATTCTTAATTTACACAGCACAGTTCTTTTACAAGCCGAGGTTCTAAATTCAAACAATGAGCAAATAAGTTTTTCCGCCGAGTTTAGCTAAAAACGCTTGATATTCATCTGCAACCCCTCCCTGCAAAAGAAATGTTATTTGTCGGTGGATTCGAACGAACCATCAAAAATTCAGTTTAAAATATTTGAAGTGTAGCTGTCATCAAAGTTCCTAAGCTTTCTATCCTACATTACTAACTTGGAATCAAATTAGCCTAAAATTACAGAAAATTTCACTGAAATTATTAATTTCAACATTTGAATTTATACCTTAAATTCCACGGACTTGAAAATTTCGATCTCTAAAAATTTTTATCATTAATTCTAAATTTTACAAATTACTCAAACTAATTTCACTCCCATGCCGGGTGGCGTAGTTGGCTAGCGCTTGCTTTGTACCCCCAAGTTTGCGGGTTCAACTCCTGCCCAAGTCGGTAGATTTTCATGATACAAAAAATCGAGAGAGTTCATGTCGTGTGAATATGCGGTATGTTAAAGATTCCTAGAGTGCCCGTTTGACTTGGATGTTCGCGGCAAAATTAAACTCCTTGTGCAATTTTGAATCGTCAGAGCTCAGGTGCCTTCCTCTGGGGAGGAAACTGGGCGTCAAAATTACATTATGACAATTGTGGCACCTATATAGGTGTTTACCACAAAAAAGTGATACCAGCTCTTGAGGAATGTCCTAAGTCTGCAATGGTAATTACCAATCTGCAACCCCATTTGAAAGAAGGGGGGGGGGGGGGTTTTAATACCTTTGAAAATATATTTATGAAGAAACTCTGAGAAAGCTATTATTTACTTTTCTTTCCAAAAGTCCACATTCGACAATCTTTACCACAAGTCCAAATCTGTTGTAGTCGCTTCGCGGTTTCTTCGAGCTGAAACTGACACAATACAGTTTTCGGATGCAATTGCTGATCTTTGTAACCCTTGATTACATTGTCTATCAACTGATCCAGTGCTTAAAAAGCGGCTTCAAACTCATGATATGACATTTTGAAGGATATTCAAATCTTGAGCATCCTTCGTTGGACCTCCCTCAATTCTAACAATGATTCACCAGTTTTGACCTTCACTTAACTAATGCCTTTGAATCTTAACTAATGAATACCGATCAAAATCTCAGAAATCACATTCTCTTTAAACACTGCAGACTGGAATTCCGACATTCGCCCATTGCGCATTACATTATCAATCACCAATCATCATCATTTTTTTTTTTGGCCATGGATAGCCTAGTGGTTAGAGCATCGGACTCCAGACCGGAGGGCCTGGGTTCGATACCCGATGCCACAAAATACCCTCCGAGTACACACGGAGTACGTGCTCGTTAAATCAGTTGGTCCGAAAGTCTTGTGGGTGGTCGCAGCAGAAACTACGGATGCAGGGGGCTGGAGAATATTTCCCTTCCCTCCAGTTCCATGCCTAAATTGTGGAGGTGGAGATAGGTGGTGTCGCTATTTGTCGTGTAGAAGTCCAACCTCTGTTTCAGGCTTTGGCAATATGCATTCCTTCCGTTCGGGAAGGGCACGACAACAACAATCACCGACTTTGTATATTTCCGGCGCTAACGAAAATGCAATTTCGTGTTCAATTGTATTTAATTAGCATAAATAATTGCAACATTGGACATTGGTTGCGACATTAACTTAGTGAGTTAAGTATCAATCTGGTGGGGGGAAAAATTTCGCACCGTTCGAAATCTATCAAAACGCTTCTATGTAATTCAAGTAATCATCCTATTGATTCCCGCTTTAAATAAATGTGATTATAATTTCCGACTGATAGCAATGAATGTTATGTTATGTAGGGAGTTTTTGGTGATATATACGTCTTCTCTCCACTTTAATAGAAAATGTCAAAAAGATAATTAAACAAAATAGTTTTTAGGAATCTTGAAATCGGTTATTAGTTTATTACTAGTTGAACCATAATAAATGATCTTGTTTTTCAAGAAAATGTAGGTAAAATTGGATACCTTATAGCTTGCGTATTATGAATAAATGAATTTGTAACATTTTCAGACACCATTCTTATCGAGTTTTGTCTGTAGTGTGCAAGAAATACACACATCTCACTTTATCATATATACAAAGCTGTATAAGAAAATATGGTGAATTTATCCCTAACCTCAGAGTCTTTGTGAAGCTAATTAATTTTTATGTCATAGATACAAGGTGATATAAGTGTGACGGCTTATACAAACTTCTACATCAAACTTTCAGGAGCTTAGAGCAAATCAAAGTTGGCGCATCAACTTGAACATTACTCCATGGAGGTGTGTGTGCTGTGTCATTCGTTTTTTTTTTTGAGCTAAAGGGAAAAAATGCCGTATGATATTCATCGAGTATTGTTAGTCTATGGATAGTATTAAATCATAGAAACACACACAATAGTATGTGAGGTGTAACGCATTTTTAAGTGGTAGGAGTACTGTGACAGATTAGCAAAAAGAATAACTCCCGTCATCATCAGCCCGGATGTGGCTGGCCTCGATTCTATAATTTCTGAAGACAGAAGAACAAAGTTGTATGATATTGCAAATGCATTGAATATTCTAAGGGGGTCAATGAGCAGTATCGCCCATGATGAACTGGATTTCACGAAAGTGTCTGCGTGGTGGGTGCCAAAGCTTCTGAATGAGAACCAAAAAAACCACTGAATGGGTATTTCACTGACTTATCTCATACAATATGTCGACGGAAAAAAAATTATTCCTTCATCGTATCATAACAGGTAATGAAGCTCGCATGTAAACGACATTGCTCACCAGGGCCGGCTCTCAGTTTTGCCGCCCTGGACAAAGATGGAAAATGCCGACCCCCCTCTATCTCTATCTCTCTATACATATATATATGTATATTATTTTAAGTCTCAAAATAATACGAAATTAAGGACGTAATTACTTATTATTTCAAACGAGTAAAATGTAAGAGAAGGAATTGTCCATTTAAGCAGATCAATTTTTATTCGGAAAATATTCTACTGATAGTGGGGATCACAGGTGTTTGTTTTAACTTATAGTAACTACAACAAGACAAAAATAAAACATCTCCTGTGGCTCTCTATCTATCAAAAACTCCTATTACCCTTGTCCCCTTTTGGATAGCTAGCACCGATTATCGTAAGGATGAAAGGAATGTCCATTGTTACCTCACTCCGAGATGGGGAAAAGTTATTAGTGAAAGATGTGTAAATACAGTGGGACCTCTATATAACGAAATCGCTAAATCCCGGAAAAAAGTTCGTTATATAAAGGTTCATCTTTTAATATACTTTATATAAACCACATAAAACAAATTTTAAATTCATAAACACTATATATTAAAAAAAGAAATTAGTTACACCTTTTTTTTAATTAATATATGTTTATTTTATATATCTTACCCATCAAAAAAGAAAGAAAACTGCAAGGAAAACAAGAAAGAAGAATGTCGAAGAATTCAATATTAAGAAAATAATTTTGTACTAAAATTAATGAATTTTAAGGACATTTTATAATTTAAAGCATACAAGTAATATTAAACATACATTATTTTATAATTAAAACACGTTGCAACTCCACTGAGGGTGAAAGAGTATATCGAAGATGTTTTTAGTGAACTGGATAATGGGGGTTAAAGGTTGCACTTTTTGGATGAAACGTCCAGAACTCTATTGCTCTCGGCGAGTTAGGATCTAATAAAACCAGTTCAAGATTTATAACCACTATAAAATGTATTAAATAGAGAATAACCACCACTTGAAATTCTTTCAGAAATACTTTAAAAAAAGGGAGAACAAAAATTGAATCACAAAAGAAAAAGTTCGTTATATAGAAAATACACTTCGATATAGAGAGGTTATTTTACGAAGAAAATCGTGAAATGTTCCAGGAAAAAGTTCGCTATATAGAAAAAATTCGCAATATAGAAGTTCGACTGTATATTAAATTTCATGCTTTAACATATACTCCCGCCTCGAACCTTTCAAGTTTCAACATAAAAGAAAACAGTCATTAAATAGACAGAGTACAAAATAAAATAAGATACGTTAAATGAAATACCAAATTCACACCCTATAATATTTTCAGAAAATATATCAAATTTTTTATAACAAAAAAAATATTTTTCAAATTCGATCCAAATGCCGCCCCGGGCAGGGGTCCGGTTTGCTCGGCCCTAGAGTCGCCCCTGTGCTCTCTGAACCATATGGAATATTCAATACATTTCCAATGTCATGTAATCTCATTTTTCTGTCTTCAAGACTCATGGGATGGATGAGAGCCACTCTCTTGTTGATAATGGACGTTGCTGATCTGCCACTTTTGTCGTCATCTGTCACTACTTCTGCCACTAGCAATACCAATTTAACATATTATAGTTTCTACTTCAAAGCATTATACATAGACCACCAATACTCGTTGAATATCCCATGCTTTTTCTCCTCTTGCTCGATAAAAAACGCTTAACCACTCTTGCTCATCTTTTCACCGTACGACATCACGGAATATC
>BMAV01017016.1:72644-120334 GCA_019973955.1 Trichonephila inaurata madagascariensis | reverse complement strand
TTTTTCACTTTTACTAATTTTCTTGACTAATAATTAAAATAGAGAGGCGACAAATTTCCGGTCGGCCCAAGGCGGCGAAAGCCCACGCTACGCCACTGCAAACACTTAATTTAAATTTTACTTATCTTATTCATAGGATTATAATAATAAAAAAAAGGGTGATATGGGGGGGGGGCGGACTAACGGATCCCCCTGCGCCACTGATATTCAATGATACATTTAAAGTTTGTTGATGTAGCTATTCTAGGCAAAAAAAAATATACTTACATAGATCTGATGAATCTTCATATGATTTTAATATTAATAATTAAAAAATTATTTCAAATGACACACATGTTTTTTCTTTTCTGTGGAACTTGGCAAAACTTATGGATAATGCTGCATCATGCAAGAGAATGATTGATGCAAAGTAAAAATGCAATTTTGAATAATTCTGTCAAAATATAATTTTAACAGTAATTAAGCATTTTTAAACTTATGTAATTTTAAATCTAGATAGAATGAAAGACACAAAACTATTTAAAAAAGAATTTCTTTAATTAAAAATAGAAAAGAAATAAAATGAAAACCATCATTTGGCAAATCTAGCATTTGCATTGTATAAAAAAGGAGTACAATAAAATTTTATTTACAGAGTCTACTTTTTATACTATGTGTGGGGAACTTCATCTGCAGCTTTCTTGATTGTGTAATCTCTTGCACTTTTTAAATCATATACACAGAAGGTAATACAGTTTTAAAAAGTATCCAAGGAGACACAGTCATTGCATCAATGCCAACAAGCAAATAATAATATAATAGATATATAAATGAAGAATGTAAGAAACAACCTCTTACAAAGATAAAAGCATAGTACAATATAAATTGTAGCTAAATTATTGCAACTGTTCATCTTAAAAGATTTATTATAAATTCTAAATTTTTATGCACATGAAAGAAAACCCCTTAAAATGTAAAAAAACATTGAGCACATTATGTACACATTATATAGAAGCAGTAGTTATTTCACAAACTGTTTAAGACTTTTGCATTAAACTCATCAAAATTAAGCATTTAAAATTTAAAATGCTGTGGTTGAAAATGAATTAATATACTATCAAAAAGTTAATTATTCAAGATACAATTATAATAATCAGTAAAAGTCAAATGACATGAAAATAAGGAAAGAAATTGTAGAAATAATTCTATATAAGTGAAAATTTCTATTTTTATTCTAATGCGTGTATAGTATATTTTAGAAACAAGATGCCCATCTAAATATAACAATTATTTACACTATAGTTCAGACTACAAAAGTGCATTTTTTTCAATAATATAAAAAAAAACTTCAAATTAACACTCATGTAATTTTAGTTAAAATTATTTATGGCTTATACAATTCGTGTCTTGACTGTTAATGACATTTAAATTACATAATTTCAAATTAAAATAAAAAATCATCAATTATAAAATCTTTAAGCAAAATTCAGTAACACATTTTGCAATACATATACAATACATTTTGAAAATATTAATATTCATGAGTAAAGTCAAAGCATTTTAAACAAATATTAATACATTCAAACTCTTACATAACTGAACATTTTATATGTATAAACCGTAGTATATATATATATATATATTCCTGTCATTATACAGGATGCTTTCAAAATCAATAGAGAAATCTGTTTATTTGCTAGATTTGTTCGCTGTAAGCAGATTTTATCTAGAAGCTATTCCAAAAATATAAAAATTTCTTTGAAAATATATAGCGTGTTTGAAAAATAAAACTTCACTACACTAACACAGAAAACGTTAGAGGGGAGGGGACTTGCAACAGAACCAGAGATAAATGTCATCAGCCACGTCTAAAAACAGAAGAATATTTAATTTTTTTTTAAAAGAAGTAAAATACATAACGTAAATAAACTTTTGGAAAAAAAGGAGGAAATTTATAAAATCGGTTTCTTTCCCAAAGAATTTTGAAAAGTGAATCTGTATTGCAAATACCATTCTTTACAAAAAGTCATGCACAGCGAAATTACACAAAATCATGATCTTTTGAATTCAAATGCATTCAATTCATTTATGGATCGCTTTCAAAATATAGAAGCCAATACCTCTAAGCTTGAAGTAACATTAATAATGCAAACTAAATAATGAAAATTTATACTAACATAAGTTTCCTGTCAACTTTTTACAATTACTTCATTAATAGTTAATAACTTTACAAATGAAAGATTATTTTTTCGCATTTCATTGTTCTCTAAAATACGAAACTTGCACTACAGAGCTCCACTGATTAGTTTCAAAGAATACTATATAATAAAGGATAAATATTCCTTTCCAACAATTTTCTAAAAAACTGCCTAATCCTTTTTATGATTCAAAGCTACATGTATATATATATATAAAATAAGAAAATTGATAAGCAGAATGAATATATTTTAAAAATCTCTAATTTCCATTAAAAAAAACCCGTACTCATTAAAAACACAAAATATTTTAGGTAAAGGTACAATTTATGTGGTCTCTCTATATATAGAAGAGAAATTCTAAACAAAAAGAAGGGAAAAAAATCTATTTAATTTCATGGATTTCATCTTAAAATGTTTAATAATGATAGAAGAGAGTGGATCATTTTTTTCCCAACTTTAACAAATTTGATATGAATGCCTTTATTTTAAGAGGTTATAATAAATATATTATATACCTTTATTATACAGAGGTTATAACAAATTACTTTTAATTAGATAGATTTAAATCTGCTTCTCAGAACAACTTTCCTGGAGGAAAAGACCCAAACATTTCTCCAACATTTCTCTCTGAATTTCAATCTATTATATACTCTTAAATTAAACAAAATGTATTTGCCCAATTTTTTTTTACCACAATTTTTAACATATGCCACCAAAATACAGTCTTATATGCATTGTAACATAGCAATTTTGAAACCTGAAGCAATACATTTAAGTTCATTTGTGCAATAGCTTTTATTAAAAGCATTTAATAAGTCCGAAATTTTGAGCGCATTTCAGTAATTATTTCTGGATGACAGTTGTGACACCCTTTTTACACTAGGTTTAAGGGAACTATCATTTTGACGGACTTTGGACATCCTGCGCAATAATACAAAAACCACCACTATTATTTTTTTCCCCAATTAATATGCTGACAATTATTGGTGCAATGAGACGAATTATATACCCAAATTTATTTCTCTCTCAGCCCAGTAATTTCAGAATTTTGAATGATGTATACCTATCTTAATGAATACCTGTCAAAATGATGGGAGGGGTTTGCATTAAAAAAAAAAAAAGATGAAAGTGTTGAGGTATAATCTTTATGCTAAAAATTAAGAATCCTTTGGCGTTTGGGAGGGGTTTGAACCCCCAAAACCCACCTATGTGTATGCCACTGAAATGACGGAAACACTAGTTTCATTGTTAAAAGTAATAAATTGATTTTTTCCCACATGAAATTTTTCTATTGACAAATGTTATAGTAGTTAGAACGTAGGTACTGAATAAAAATCACAATTCAACGAAGATATATTTCAATGGTTTTGAGCCCAATATCAATGTGCAGCAGAAAATATACACGTACAATAGAATGTTTGCAAAAAATGCGAGGAATTAATGTATGAAGGGTAAAAGGCCTTAGTTATTTAAGCAATATTAACAGACAGTCTGTTAAAATTACAATTGTTTTTAAAGTAAATTAGCTTTTTTTTAAATATGTGGGTCTTTTTACCCGTCAATTAGATGGGTGTCCGTAAAGATAGGTACGCAGAAATGTCCGCAAACCAGTTTTAAGAAAATTGTACCTTATTTCAGACTCCAGATAAAATTAATTAAAAATTATTCCTTTGTTTTCTTAAAAAATAGAAATGACATGTCTAAATGAACATCATAGTAGCATATATTAAAAACATTTAACAATCAAAGATGCACAAATGGGCTGTTTTCAAAAAGTTTTGAAACTAAGACAGAATATTTTTCTTTTTAGCACATTCATTTCTATTACATCACATATATTTATTACATTATTATTCTATTATAACACCATAAAAATTAGACTCTATTTGTGAAAACATTATTTGTAGCTCAATACAATAGAATAATTAAGTTACTTAGTCAAAAGCAACTAAAACAAAAAATCTCGAATTTAAAACTGTCAATTTTATTTATATCATATTTAAATAAAATAATGTGCAAGTAATATAATACTAACTGTAAATGATGCAAATAGACATCTACATTTAAAAGATATATGTTCAGGAATACATAAATGATTTTAAATAACATGCGGAGTAGACAAAAATTATTTTTATGCACTTCCCTCTTTTAAGTCATTGCAAGAAAAGAAAGATTTGATCATGATAATTTGTCGAAATTTATATACCAACATTAATAATAGAAAACAACAACAACATTTGTGAGTATTATATTATAATGAAACAAAAGTGTATTAATACAAATTAAAATCTATATATTTATATATCAACAAACAATAAATAGTTCCATATTAATAGTTAAGATACGAAGCTACTTCGATTCTTTAAAATGTTTTTACATCTGCCCTTTAGAATCTGCAAGGTAAAATCTAAAAACATAGTGAACTGTAAAAATTACTATAAACTGAAAATATTTAAATAACTATTTTATTGCAAAGAATTTTTTCCCCAGCTGAAACAGATTGAGTAGGAACCTGGATAAAAATACTTCAGCTATTTTGAATTATTTGACAAAAGCTTAACCAGTATCCTACAGTATTTCATGTATCATTGAAAAATTATTGGAAAAATAACATCTGAAACATGGACTGAAACACTGGTCATTTTGATTATATTTTTCTTTGTACTGAGAGAATAGTTTTGTGCATTTTGTATTCATAAATAATTAATACCTAAAACGATTTCATTTCGGTATAAAATTTTTCTTCCATTCATTATATTAACGATTTCTCAAAAAATAATACACATATTCAAATATAATCTGAAAAATCGAAATATAATAAGCATACATCAAATGTTTTAGAAACATAGAATATAAGCCAAATTAAGAATTAAAATCTTCCACCTATTAAAAAAATATAGTACTGTATGAACTATAGCACTAGAAAACTATAGTTCTATATGAAAATTCCTTTATGATATACAGATAATTTTGCGGCAAAGTTACACAGTACACACAAATTACACTAAAATAAACCATAAATAGTAAGCAGAATACATACATATTTTACCATGATATCTAAACATTTTTATCACCCGTTAACATTATAAGATATGCAGAATTTTCTTTAATTATTTATTATATAAATATGTACAACATGACAAATTGAACCTGTAATACATTATTAGTAATTGTTAACTCCACAATACTCTGTGACACAAGTAAGATTTTTAAAAAAAGCAGTCTTTGGCAAAAACAGATTTTATCTAATTACATTTTCATTGATTGTATAAATGCTCTGAAAAACAAACAATTACTTCATGTAAAAATAAACCAATAACACGATTGCTTTAACTCCTTCATACATAATGTTTTCGAATACTTTTTGCAATACAGGAGATGTATTAAATGAAAATTGTCCAATGTAGATTTTATAGAAAAAGATATGGCAAATATATACAATAACAAATGGTATGTGGCTGAAATTATTTATTAAAATAACTGAATTTCATGAAACATCTAAAACTGGAAGTTTTAAAAGTTTAATAAAATAAAAAAAAAATTTCATTTAAGATGAAAATAATAATAATAATAAATCTAGAGCTTAAGAAAGACTAATTATATATTAAAGATAAATAGGACATATATGATACAATGAGCTCTCCATATTTACTAAAAAATATTTGGAAAAGATGAAATTAAAAAAAAAAGAAGATTTTTTGAACATTAGGTTAATGGAAAAAATACCTTCAAAAATGAAAACTGTTATAGATCAAGGATTTAAATTATGTCTAATTAATGGAGGTTTATTACATTAGTACACCCCCACAAGCCCTTGAACTTTCATTTACTTTCTTTTATGTAATTAATTGAATACATATTGCTATTTGAAACTATGCATATGAATTGAAGCATATTTCTTACAAAGTTTCTTAATGTCAAAAATTATCACAGCATTTTTTTCGCAAAAAAAAAGGAGCAAATGTCTAAAAAAGAGAATTTTCTCCAATTAATCATTTCAGTGAAGAGAGCAAAAAGAAAAGCCCCCTCTCCCTCAAAAAATTTCAGACGACTTAATGCATTTCATTTTTAAAGAAAACAAAAGAGTGTTATTTATATATGAAGGTAGTTAGGCAAATACACGAAACTATGGCATTTCTAAAATTCAATTATTATACAAATTTGAGAACTTTTTTTAAAAAAAAAATATGAAATATATATTTTAACAATTCAGTGTACAAAATTATTTAAATAATTAGCATATTATACAGATAACTCTAGATTATAATTATATGGATTTTATAATGAATTTCAGTTAGAATGTATTCTAATTTATTGAGTCATTGACACTTTAAATAACAGGCAATAGGGAAGGAGTAGACATAATGCAAATCTATCATATCATATAGCTTCATTTTTTTCACTAAACAAATATAAATAATAATGTATAAAAGAAAGAAAGCGGATGTGAATAAGATACTACCTACCTTTTCAATAATCACTTCTCACTTTTCATAACATGAAATGACTTAAAAAGAATACATTTAATTTTATAATGTGAAAAGTGCAAAAAGGAATGGAATAAGTTCCCAGACTACAAGAACATTGAGGGAAATATGGAGTGAGTAGATCATATAAAACAGAATATTAAATTTACATATGGACGAATAATTTTATATAAAAAAAGCAAGAGGACACTCACCCTAATTTTTTTAAATAAGGAGGTATTAAATAATATTAACATGGTTATTAATAATGAAATAATGGTATTAACTAAACACACACACACACACAATTGGGCTTTGGTCATTCTTATATAAAACCTAAATGAAAGTTGAAAAATAATTGGTCTAATGTGCATTGCATAAAACTAGATTTAAATAAAAGCACATGCAAAACTATAAAAAATTACACAAATTTTTTTTCCCCATCAAATTATTCACATACTCATTAAAATTTGCTCAAACATTTGAAGATTATTTTTTGTAACTTAATCTGAAATATTTTTTTATCGACTATTTTAAAATTTATATGACTGCATGTATAAATAGTTTTCTGTCAATAATCCTACTGAGTGCATACTGATTTCCTATGAAACTTATCATTAGGTACATCTTATATGAAACATTTGCTATTCAAAAGTGCATATATTTACAAACACACACACAAAAAATTAAATACATAATGAATCAGCACAATACCTTTAATTTCCTTTATTGTATATTAATGCCACACTCAGAAGCTACACTAGGACTATCGGTGACAGATCTTGTAAATTTCAACCTTCATCAAATCATGAGGGTGACACCCGAGCTGGCACCTCACTCTCCTAACTTCCTGACTATGCCAATGTGAGGACTTTGAGCTTCAATAGGTTTAAAGTGCATCAGCTCCTCTACATGGTGGGCCTTCAGTCTACCAAGACTCAAACCAATGACTTGACAGAGAAAACGCCAGCCATGAGTTTGCAACCATGACTACTTAGTTACCTACTGTGGCCCCTAAATGATTGAAACACTTTTGGGTGAGCTCAAACCCTTAACCTTTTGATTAACAGCCAAATGTGCAAGTAAATTGAACAATGCCTATTTAGAAAATTAACTTTTGACACTACATAAAGATATGTAAGTGCATTTAATGTACAGGATTAAAAATTACATAAAAGTAAGAATGCTCACATATATGAAATATCATTATTAACATAGAATTATATGAGAATTATACATTTACAACAGTACTACCTAATCATAAATATAAAAAATATTAAATACTAGCAGAAATAAAATAACATTAATTCAGAAGTTGAAAAAATTAATAATTGCACAAAGTGTTCAAATTTAATTTCACAAACTTGCAGTTTTTGAAAATAATTTAGCTTCACTAGCACAAAGAGAAAGTCATTTAACAACAAAACATGGTAAAAAAACCATAAAAAGTAACTACTCTAGAAATTAAAGAATAATGTGTTTCTAGCATAAAATAATTTAAAATAAAATATTTGCAATGACAATATCAAAAAAGTGTAATAAAATTCTTTTTCACTGAAAAAGCATGGAATGCTCACAATTTTTTTTAAAAAAAACTATACATTTTTTATTCAAGCATTTAAACATATTTCAAATTTGGAACCTAAATCTAAATTTTCAACTTAAAATGAATTACAGTGATCTGATATTATGAGGGAGGGGGAGGAGGGGGGAGAGGATATTCTTTCAGAAAAATTTTGAATGTATGACTTCTATGAATTTTTTAAAATGAATACTTCCAAATTTCATTTCTCATTCTACATGAATTGTACATAAACAATTATCAAAGGAAGTGTGGTTCAAAATCTTAAAAATATATTAAAAATACAATAAATACATCAATATTATTGAAATAGTATAAAATGTTAAATGTCTTTCAATTTCTCCTTGAATTGCAATGGTTGGCATGAGAGACTGATACCACTTTTGAAACTTCATTGTGCGCTATTCAAGGTAGGTAAGCCTTATTCACCAAAATTTTTAGCAATATAACTATTAAAAAGTGTAAGCATAAACATTATGTAAATATAATAGATTTAAATATTTTATAGTTATTCCAATAATCCATGTAACAGTAATTTAAGGAGCCATGAAAACAGGTATGATAATAGATAAGCTTTTATTTTACAACAAGCTAAAAAGCAAGAACATTTAGATAGAGAACTTATAACTACTAATTATATGCATGATTCCTCACACTGAATGCAAATTAAGTTTATTTTTAAGAAATCGGTTACTTTTGATAAATTATAAATAATGCAAGCACATATTTGAGAATTTGTTATGCAGCTTATGGGTAATCAACATATGGTTTACATATATGGAACAAAATATTCTAAACATATGTAATTAAAAAGCAATACTTAATTTAAATGGAAAAGCAACCAATTAGAAGATAGAAAAATAGCCTTATCTCACATAAACCAAAATGAAAATACAGCAAACAATTTATAAAAAGTATTAGATCATATTTAAATAAAGTATAATTCACCAGAAATCTACAAATAATTTTGGGATATTCAAAATTATGTCTGTGAGCATCATAGTATTCACTCCTGCAGTATAATAGATGATCCCTCACTAGAACATTCAATTTGCAGCTAACAAGCTCCAAATACTTCTCCAATATTTTAAAAAATATATAGTGTGTCACATACATTTAGAATGCTAATTTATTTTTTATGAAGATCTTATTTTGAAAATTCAATATAATGATAACATGTTAATAGAACTTGATTTATGAAAATAAAAGAAAAATAATTAGCACTGAGTTAATATATTTGAACTATTTAATTTCTTAAAAATGTTAATGCCAAGTTTCAGATATGGTATATTAAAAATCAAAACAAACTCGCAGATGCTCATTTAGATAACTATTAAAAATTAGGCTACTGAATAAATCAATAGAATAACAAGGTCAAAATTCAGATTAAATTTACCTATTTAACCACAGTAGATAATTTTTTTATAACATATAAATTAATCTCTATTTTGTATGTACAACAATTAAAAAATTATTTGGTTTATTTATTACAACACTGTCATGAGAGAATTGATTTTTCATAAGAAAACAGAAAAAGTGAGTTGTTACACATTCTTTTTATTATAAGGGTATAATTCTTTTTTTTTTCCCTTAGAAACAAAAATGTTGCCAAACTTTGGTATATAGTATATACATTTACAGTCACCATTATTTAAGATTTCTTCTTGCTATGTTGGTATACTACTTTTGCTCTGTTTTATGTTAATAGCTATTACATTTTTAAAATAATTTTTGGTTTTTAAAAATTTCAGATACTTCTAAGAAAATAGATTACTGTTTTATGCTATAGTATTAATGGTTTCCTATTTTAAAAAATAATTTTTTAAGAAAGAAATTCCAACTATTTTTTCTTTTATGTCAGCCCAGTCTTATAAGCAAATAATGGGTAAGATTAATACATTGAAATAATGCTTAACTCTTATAGTCCTAGTCCTAAGCATAAGAATTTGCTATCGTTTTGTAACCACTCTACTTTGACCTATACGGTCAAGCTATATTCTTACATATTGTTCAGTATTAAGTCAGATTTATAGGGATTTATTATATGGCTAATGGTTATAATTAAAATTATTATTAAGAGGTATTATAATTTTGATTTAATTTAAAAAACATATGTTTTGAATGCTCAGAGATGAGAGAATGTAGTTTTTGGAATGAAGAGAATTGAATTGCTCAACATAACTCGACATTTTGGATACCATATCGTTGAGGAACATATAATTTTGTAATAAAACTGTACATAATGTCATTACAGAAGACATTAACAGACAGAATACAGCAAAGACTAGTCAAAAGGTATTCGTGACATAAAATGTAAAAAGTTCTAGAATTTGATATAAAAAAGAAACTGCATTTTAATTGTTTTTTAGAAAACAGACATTAATGAATATTTTACAGCTGTTCATAACTATTAGATTATTTATTATTCATTACAGTTATAATAACTTTTCTTTTGTTAACGTATATCTAATTCAAAAACGAAATTCTTTATTTCATGTATATACTTTGGATTTCAGCTTTACTGTTATCAGAAGACAGTTTACTTGATTGAATAATTATTTAAGATTGTGTTTAGAAGTGTCACAAGATTCATAACATATTTGATTATACAAATTTCAAGTTATTTGCTTTGACTTTCACTCAGTAATGGAATGAACTGACAAATCCTTTTTAAACAGATGAGAACATACCCCAACTATAAAAGTTTCATTTGCCACAGCAAAAATATACACAAGAAGACATTTATAAAGTTCAAAGTAAATGTATAATGTAATGACTATGCATGTGTGTGTAACTTTTTCATGAAAAATTGACTTAAGGTCACCGATTTAGTCACTTCACATAACAAAAAATAAATTGTACAAAGTGATCAAATTTGGCAATGTATGAAAAAAACTTTAGTTTTAAGAATTAATAGCTATATACATTTGTAGAAGTATAACAAGAAGCCACAAAAGTAGAGATTAAATTACCAAGATAATGAATGAGGAAATTCAGCTCTCAAAACATGTATAAATAAATAAGTAGGTATCAGAAACAGACAGTTTGTAAAATTTTATGTATTGCATTCAAAATGACTAATATGCAAATCATTTTCAGGAACAAAATTTCATAATTGCAAAACAGCAAACACTACTAAAAAACATTTTTCTTTCATTTTGCACCCAGATATCACTTTTCTTTAAATTCTCATAAAAATTCTTTAAAAATAAAAGGAGGTCAACATATTTTAAAAATAACTACATTAAATCGTCAAGTCAAGTTTATTAAATTATTTAACCACTAACACTAATAAAAATATAATTCAGAGGTAAAAATAATTCAATGTATCAGACTGAAATGTTACGAAATGTCTATTACTAAACACTTATTTTGAGTATAATTGCACTTGTTTACTTTCCATGAGTATTTAAAAGATAGGAAAACGTAACAAAATAAGAACTTTGACTAGATTCAAACAACAATTAACGACTGGTGATATTCGTACACAAACTTCAATAGAGAGAGCTTACGGTAAATTTAATATCAATCACAACATTCAGTTAAATTCAAAGTTAATATGACTCATGAGATTCATGATATATGTTATCATTATGATGGCCCGTACAAGATAATACCTTTTAAATTATGTCTAAAGACTAGAAAATATTATGAAGTAATATTTCATAGAGAAAAGTTGCATAGTTATAAATGCTCTCTTTGATACAACATTGGTAGATAGAGAGAACACCAGAAGCATTGCATAGTATTGTGATACGAAACAATCAAGTATCTAAGTACTGAATAATAGTATATTACATAAAACAGACAAATTGTTTTCGATAGCATCAGTAGCACCTTTATATTTACACAGCAATACAATTATAAAGAGTGCAGAAATAAAACAATTTAGGTAAAGGGAATTATGAAATGTGCATTTACTTTTTATATGCCAGATATGCTTTACAGTAAAAAAAAACATTTCACACATAATTTAACAATAAATCACACAAATTATTGCATTTGAATAAGAAAATATTGAAACAGGCTCAATTGAGAGATCACCTGTTTTCTATAGTGTTTCTTCCATAATACATTAAATTACATAGACGTAAGTGATTATTTAAAAATATGGTTTGCATAGTTTCATTAAATCAGTGGAAGGCATAGTGAAAAAAAACCAGTACTACAAAATTACAGTGGATATCTGTATCAAAATGTTTCGCTTGCTGTAGTAAAAGCGCATGAAAAGGCCTAGAAGGTATGTGTATTGTATTTCAACAGAAATGAAATCACTGAAAAGAATTAACTCTTAAATAAACTTCTAATTAATATATTTTAACTATAGTAATAAAAATATCAAAAACTAACACAGAAAATGCTTGAAAAATACTAAAAAACTTTTAAAAATAAGAAAAATATTTCCTAAATTATTAACTTTTAAAATATAATGTAACAGAAATAAACTTATAACTTTAAACAAAAAAATTAAAAAACTTACAAAATTAATATTTAATAAAAATATTTAAATTTGAAGTTAATAAAACTTCACTACTTGTATAAATTATTGCTATTTTCTCCAACACCAGTGAAAAACAACCTCACCAAGTAAAGCATTAAAACAGCATTTTATTTTAGTTAAAATTATAATTTTCATTTAATTTGCACACATGGACACACAATTATAATTCTTAGATAAATGTTTTCATAACTCTTCATAAAAATGTAAAAATTTATTCTTTGTAATTCTATCACAAAAGGTCAAGAGGTAAATGAAAGAGAATCTAAGTTAAAGCATATTTTAATCTAATTATAATCATGTGAATTCCTAATATATAAAACATCCAAAAAAAAATGTAACATAGTAGCAAAATAAAATTAAAGTACAAAAAAATTATAGAATATCAACAGATCATACAAACATAAGTATTCCATCAACTCTAAAACACTGTCTAAAGATTAGGTAACTCCATAACATGTTCTTTCCAGATTACAAGACACTAAATTATAAGTTCTTAAAAATTTGAAATTCCACAATAATTTTAAAAGTATTTTGGACCTGTAATGAATGAATTTTTGCAGCACATCTCAACCTAATTTTATTTGTGTGAAATTGCATTAATTATTTTTATACGGATAGCTCTTGGAACAAAAAATTTTTGAATGTTTCCAAGCATTAGAAAAATTTAATAAATGATTTCTAAAAGAAAAATAAATTAACACAACTATAAATAGATGTCACATTAACCCTTTTAAAGATCTAAAATATTTACTAACAATATAAAAATTCAATCATTTGAACACATCTGTAAATAAGCATGTAACATCACTTTAGAAATTTAAAATTACATGCAGCTTTCGGGGAATTTTAACCCTTACATACTCAACCAATTGTTTATTAAAGTTGTACTTAGAAGTTACATGAGATCTATTGGCGATGGGCCTCGTAATTTGAAAATATGGTCCAGTAACGAGTATGACAACACAGCGGGCACATCCTTCTTAAAACTTCTACACCTCACTCAGGTCGTCACATTTAACATACATCAGCCATACTACATGTTGAGTTTTTAGTAGTATTATGCTTCAGAACCACGACTCAAAAGAAACAATGGCGGTCCCTTCTTGCTCATGATCACTTAACTATCACTTCCTCTCTTTTACACACTCAAACCAGAAAAACCACAAGGATTTTCCTATAAACTTTTTTCCAACACTAAAAAACCTAAGATTCTGACTGGAATGAGTCATAAAATTAAATGGAATGGTAAATTATAGAAAACAAAGAACTGTTAAAAAGATAGCCAAATTTCTAGATAACTTCTAATAAACTATATTTAGATCTAAAACCAATTTCACAAAAATATCAATTCTTCGATTTAGATAACCTTTTCACACAATGGCTGCAAAATAAATCTCACATTTTTTTTTAAATACATTTAAATGCAATTTTATTTTTAAACACGATAAATACTGAGCATTACAACAAATGTAGTCGCAAGTCACAGGTATAAAATGTTTCACTTGAATAAGAAATTCAGGTCCATGTATAGTATAAAATTTAATTTATGTAAATAACTCATGCATAGAAAAATAGTACTGATCAACACAGACATATATGTATGCATATAAAAGAAACAAACAATATTCAACTGTTATGATCACATTATTAGGATAATAAAAAATATATTGGAAAAAACATACATAAATTTAGCTGCATGGCTGAAATTAAAGGTAAAAATTCTCAAACAGCTGTCAATAGACTAGCTATAAGTTAAAATATGTAAAATACAATCAACAGCATTAAAAAAAATACAAAGTATAAAACCATAAAAGCAAAACATAATGTTGAAAATATTTTGAGAATAGAAAATATTTAACACTAGAACATACTCAATTAAAAACATTAAAATAGTTTAATAAAAAAAAATTAAGAACTGTTACTCCCTTTTCTTTTCTTTTTTACAGATGAAATACAAAACTAAATTCTTGGTATTTCCATATTTTAAAAATATAGTAACTAAATAAGAATAAATAGTTATTACAGCTTTGCATTTGCATTGCACTGTATGTAAGCAAACTTCATAGTTTAGAAAAGTACACACTTAATGCCGATTCGGATGTGCAGGTGCAGAGGAGCATTAGTATTTCTCTGGCAAAGTGCATTTCCGAATAGCATTACCTCTAAAACAACCATTAATAGCACAAACCTTGTAACTATCACAATTGTGCTGTGAATATATATATTTATATATACATACAGCAATAGCAAATATTTCTCTTGAACAGATGGATTTGAGATGATCAAGTTTTATTCCTTTCCATGAAGTTTCAATTTCCAACGATTTTCCAAGTCCATCTGAAACACAATCCTAACATTTCAGATTTCACACGAAGTGCAAAATCATATAAGAAGAAATTTCCATTTTTCTTCAATGCTGGATTATCATGGCCGATGAAACCTAAAATATTGAAACAGATATAATAATCAAACAATAATTAAAAAGCTAGAGTTTAACATTGAAACATCATTTACATTCCTTTATTTTGCTCACATAATTTACCTTTAAACTTATTTTAATTATATAAAGATATTTATTTTGTAATATAATTTATACATCACATTTTAAGCTCAGTACCTTATTCTCTAATAGCTAAAGGATAAATAGTGAATAAAAATCTGTGAAGCCTTAAAATAAATCCTTGTACACTGATATGTCTGCATATTTAGTAATTGTAAAAACATTAAACATTTTTTTTCCTTTAAAGTATTTATAAATTTTAATGTTTGTAAATGATAATGTATATAATGTTACTTCTCTTTTTTTTCCATGATAAAAACACACTTTTAAAAATAAACAAAAAATTATAAATAATGTTTTCTACCTCAGGATTGTTTAATTTTTAAAATTTATTTGAAATGTAATATTCCAATGTATTTGCATATTTTTAAAACACAAATACATTTTTGACAAAAAAAAGAAAAAAAAAAGACTTATGACAGAGGGATTGTTTTGACATAAGTTTCTAAACTGCACTGTATATTAACTACAACTAATTACCAACATCAAAATGCACAAAAAAATATATGAAAATAGCACATCAATAAAAAAGAATTTAAATTTAGAGTTACATGACTCACAGTCAGCAATCAGCTATATATACTCGAGACATCTGCACATATCATGAATTTGACATTTAGAACCGATTCGAGTTATCCCAGTTATCAGCAAAGCTAACACTGAAACTGAAAACATTCAATAATATCCAGACCTTGTGTATGAGAAGCATCCTAAATATTTAGGATACATCTTGGATCCTGAATGGACTAGTTACAAACATATTGATCATATTGTCTCAAAAAGTAGACAATGATTAAAAATTCTCAAATACATTGTAGGTAGACTGGGGAGCTGATGCAGTCACTTTAAGGAATACATATATGGCACTCATAAGGCCAATCTTGGAGTATGGTTTTCCGGTTTTTAGCTGTGCATCAGATACCAATTTGGACAAACTAGAAAAAAATCCAACTCAGCGCTGCTAGAATTATCACAGGTTCGAGGCGATTCTACCCTAAAGAAATTGTACTCTTCAAGGCTGATTTGCAACCTCTCAGAACTAGAAGAGCTATATAACCTCACCAAATACTTCAATAAACTCTAGCTGTGATCAATATAATAAAACTTCACTATATCTTAACAACTGGTGCAATAATCAGAGATTAAAGAAAAATAGCCCCTCCAGTCAAGCAGAACTTCTACAATTGCCTTTTTCCAGTGGATTCCATCCCATGTTAACATCTTTGGAAACGAACAAGCGGATCTCCTGGCTAAAGAGGGTTGAATGCTTCTCCACCTATATATCTCTTCAACCCTCACCTACTCTGAACATCAATCTAGGGTTAAATCTGAAATTTTAAAGGAGTGGAGGACCCCGCCCAACCATCACTGGTATGAAAGCAAACATCCAGGATCCTTGTTAGTATTTAAATGTGGCAGAGCCTCTCGGACTGCAATCTCTAGATTGAAAAGTGGCCACATAAAAAGTTTCCTTTTGTGGAGGCAGGAAGACTTTTGCTCTTTGCACCAAGTGCATGACTCAGCAAGCCCCTCCAGATCACAGCTTGGACTGCTTGGAACTTTCGAGGGAGGACCTTTTTTCCTCTCCCCTCCTGGTATTGGATTTCTTAAGGGTCAATGGTCTTTTGGGTCTTGTATGACTCCATCAAACAGACTGAGGATCAGCCACAACAACAAAAACATTCAATAATTTTCTGAAATGATTGTTTTATTCCATAGCAATAATTAAAAAGCACAGTAAGAAATTACATAAATATATATACAGCCATATCATAATGTTCTATATTCTATAATTTGTGTTAAAAATGTACTTTCACGATGAATTCTTGTACTTAAAACAGCAATATTAACCCAAATTCAAAGAGAAAATGTTCATTTTCGATAAATTAAATATGAAAATACCATAATAAATTCCATGAAAAAGTTCATACAAGTTAGTAAATGCATCACAAAAAATTAGAAATAATGAATTTCATTATTCCATTTGTAGATTAAAAGAACAACCAATGACTAAAAAAATATTTTAATAATTACTCGTTTGTTATACTTACCGCGTGAAATGTTTGCTTTCTGCATGCACTTCCATTTCAACACTTTTGAACTCATTAAGCTCTTTTCGAATAGCAGCCTAAAACGAATTTACGTTTTACAATCTGCAAGATAAACCATATAAAAATGTCTAAAATCTTTGAATGAAAGGCAAATTTACTTTATCACGAGGAGTCAAACGGGTCCATGGTTTATCAGCACGTCTATCATAATCTTGAGCTTGAGTTACTTCTACATAATCGCTGAAACGTATGATTTTTCGTTCTTTTAATTCTTCTATCGTTGGCCTGAAGCTTAACTGAAATTCAACAAGTTATCTATAATTTAATAAGTGCAGAGAGAATAAATTTATCAAACACAAATGATCAGTTTCACATTATTTGTATTTTTAGAATAAGAGGAGATAATGAGATATTTTTTTTAAGAAACGCCCCTCACAAAATGAAGTTGATTAAAATCACAGTATTTCCCAGTAAAATGAAATATTTCTCGGAATCTTACAAATAAATATGTGATATTCTTATTCTAATGATACAGTGCAGAAATGCTTTTATTATATTTAAAAGAGATCCATTACAATGATTAATTCTGATTATAAGCAATCAGAATTAAAGTGACTTAAATATCTCTTCAGTTCAGTAAACTTATTTTTTAAAATTTGTATTACTTATCAATTTACACGTCAAATTACATTTAACATTAAATATATATATATGCTTTTAGTAGAAAAATAATCGTTCAGATCCATTGGAAAGAAAAAATGGCATTCAACAGGCAGATCCCTAGCTTGCTTTTTCTTTAATCTTCCAACATCAATACCAGAGGAAAAATCTTTAATAAATCAATACAATTGTTGGCTTTTGCTGATGACATTGAAATTATTGCTTGAATACCCACCACACTAAGACAAGCCTCCTAATCTTTACAGAAAGAGGCCCTTGGGATGGGAATGAGAATAAGTGGAATTACATGCCTTGCACTAAATCATGTTTTAACAATTCCCACTTAAAAATTGAAGAGAATAATTTTGAAGTTGTTTAGAGTTTCACTTATTTGGGTTCTGAAACTAACAATAGGAACGATTGAAATACTGAAATCCAAAAGAGAGTTACAATGGCTAATAGATGTCTTAATGGAATAAGAAAATATATGAAATTGAATTTAATCAAATGAAAACAAAGGTTCTATTACATAAAAGTCTTTCAAGATCAGTATCAACTTAAGCATGTGAAACCTGGTTAATGTCACGAACAGATGAAAATATAAGTATTTAAGAAAAAAAGATTTTAAGATTTATTTTTGGAGGAATTAAAAAAAATGGAACGTGGCGAAGATGATTAAATTTAGAGCTCTATCACTCATATAAAGAATCTGACATCGTTAACTTCATCAAAATACAACGAATTAAAATGGGCAGGCCACGTTGTCATAATGGACGAAGACTGCACCATTAAAAAAAGTCTTCAATGCCCAGCCAATTGGCACACAGAGAAAAGGCAGGCCAAATTTAAGACTGATTGATGACCTAGAACAAGATCTCCTAGTTTTGAGAACTAAAAATTGGAGAACACTAGCAGGAAGAAGGCTGGCCTGGGAAAGGCTTCTGGAGAAGGTCAAGGCCCTCACTGGGCTGACGAGTCACTGAGGAAGGAAGGAAGTAGAAGACATAGAGAAGAACTCTATAAAAAAGTAAAAACTAAAAAGATTACAACACAAATAATATGCATAAACAAAATTAGCTACATGCTTTTATAAAATGCATAAAGTATTTAAATATATTTTACTAAAAACTATCGATATATGAAAAACTATAGATATCTTACACTTTTTGATTATTACAACTTTTTATACATACATTGTATTTGACGGCAGACCTTGTTTTAAACTTTAAATCTTTTAAAAATACATTAAATGAAGTACTTATCAATTGTACAATATTTTTCTTGAAAACACTGCATACTTCGATATCAATTAAATTAACTAATATACATTTTTTCCTTTCAATGACAATACAATCCAATATATTGAAATGTTGTCAAAAAACTACTTATCTTTTGATATTTTCCTCACGGCAGAATAAAATTGGCATCACTGTTAATTGTTCAAAGGGAACTAAATTTTAGCAGTTATAAACCAATTAACTTCCATGCAAATGATTAATGTTTTCTTGTTCCTTAACATCCTGTGATGTGATTAGAATGATAATTAAGATTTATAAACTATTATACGAACCCTTTAAAACTTTGTGATTGTTGTTCAAAATTGAACATTTCTGGAACAATTGAAGAGAATTGTGAGAGAATTTGGAATTAAGAGTTTTTATAATAAGTGGAATCCCAAATATGTAAAAATTTTAGCACATCACAACCATGCTTTCCTAATTTTTGTTTAGAATTTTAAAATTATAGTCGAGTGCAAACATTTTTAACAACCGATGAGTAGAAATTTCTCTTGTCACATTTTTGTAAGACTTATATAACATTCGGGGGGGGGGGGGGGGCGATCTTTGAAATTCCCATAATTCAACAACACAGAAGCAGATTTTAACGAAATGTTGTCCGATTTTTAAGACGCATAATCAGATATACAAAAACAATGGATTCCAAAAAAGAAAAGTTCTGTTTTAGAAAATTAATTATGTGAATTAAATCCATTAACACCATAAGCTATTAACTTTTTGAGCTATTAACTGTGTCAAGAAGCAATGAAAATTGCAGAAAATAAGGACATAACATTTTTTTAAAAACCCATAAAGTTCAATCAGTGCTCATTCAAAAAAGTGACTAATGAATGTCAAATTTTGTTCACACAAACAAAAGAAATCTTAATCTGTAGTAAAAAGAAAAAATTGAAATTTATCAATTTATTATATTATTCATTTTATAAGATAAATTACAGAAATAGGCAAATAACAAGGAATCTAACAATCATTTGTATTATTTGCAGAAGTCCTGTTTTTGTTTTCCTAACTTTTGCTTAAACTATTTTTCAGCAGAAAATAGAAATAATTTTAGTTGAAAATTCTAATGAATCATTCATTCACATTGAATCATTTTGTTGAAAATTTGAATGATTATTTCCGAGAATAAAACAATAAACATGGGGAAATAACTTAAATAGTATAATTACTGAATAAATATACAGAAAATATAGAAATTTTTTAAAAAATATCCATGATTATTCTTTCAAAAGATACTTACTGTAAGACAGATCCATTTTTTAAATTTGGAATGATTACTTACAAACACATTTCTGGTTTTTTTTTAAAAAAAAAAGAATGGATCAGAACTGAGGTAAGATGTTCTTTGATATTACATATCCTCATGTTACATGTCATGTAGCAGTCACTATAACTTTGAAGTACAGCAAATGGTTTTGGGGGATCCGGATATCCATAATTTAAATTCCCAATGCGGTGATCTAATCCAGAGACTGGAATTTTAATTAAAATATCTTTTACTGAATCTTATTCATTCATGTTCTAAAGGCTCCTAAATCTTTTTGTAACTTTCGATGAAAATTATTATAAAATATTCCTCTAATGCATAAATTCCGAGTTCTATAAGTTGTGGTTAATTGATTTCTGTTCACTTGTGTAATTAGCTGCTTGAGTTAATTAAACTCCATAATTGTTAAATTGTGTGCTGTAATTCTTTTCTTTTCAAGACAATATTATACTAACATCTTAAACAGTAACTTACTTTCCTAATTAACATAATTTTTTTCTGTTCTTTTTCATTTTTCATCTCTTCAGGAGTCTGGTCTGTAAGATAATTAGGGAAGAGTTAGAAGCTTCTAAGCACATTTGTCTCAAGCTTTTGAGCACATTTAAAATTAAATAAAAGATAAAGAAACAAACAAATACATAAAAACAAGCTTTTAAGTCATTTCTAACAGTTACCTGAGAAAAAAAATTTTTTTCTAGAAAAAGAAAAGAAACCTACTTTTTAAGATGTTTCGCTGCTCTAATTCTTCAGCAGTTGGCCTCAAACTAAGTCTCCTGAAAATTTGTAAAGAACTTTCAATAAAGTAACATAAAAAATAAAGTGATGTCATCAAAGTCAAGAAAACAATATTTATTTGATGAAATAAATGATTTTATTCTTCTTAATATTTCTTTTTGCTATTCTTATTATTAAACATGTTAAAAATAAATTATGAATCAATGAAAAGATATGATTTGGGCTTAATTTTTTTTAAAAAAAATACATTATTGAATATAAACTACATGGTATTGAAAATACACACAGCATTAAAAATAGGAGTGGCCAGAAAATTATACAAATTTCAGATGGCACACTTAACTGAACAATCTAAATTACACAGCTTTCTGACACACAGCGATGGTCATGGTAGCCCAGTCATGAATTTGCGGCTGGCATTGTTGAATCCCAGATTCGAGTTCTAATGCCATTGAAGACCCACCATATAGAAGGATCACATACATTAAAAAAGTTGAGGTTCAAAGTCTTCGTACTGATGTGGTGTGGAGTGAGTGAATATCAACATCACACTATTCTGCAACACGAGGGCTTTTGGCCACAGTCCTCATAATTTTGAACAATGGTCAAGTAACGAGTTGATACCCCCTCTCCTAACTTTCCCATCACATCAATGGGAGGCCATTTGAGCCTCAACATATTTTAAACGCATCGGCCTCCTCTGCACGGTGGGTCTTCAGCAATATCAGGTTTGAACTCATGACATGCCAGCTATGACCCTGTTACCTTAACCACTAGGCTATAGGGGCCAAGACATGGTGTGGAAATTTGGAGATTAGAGTGCCAGCTCAAGTGTCATCTTCATTACAGGAATGTCATTCAAAATTACAAGGTCCAATGCCAATAGTCCTCACGTTTCTTTAGAATGTAACATTAATAAAATATTCCTGACATATATGACATCACCTGACATACAACAAAGTTATAAGGGCAGGAACATGCATAATGGACAATATTTATAGTTATTTTAGCTAGGGAAATTACAGTGATGCTTTTCTCTTGTCTCAGAGAACAGGTGAAACAGAAGAGAATGCCATGTGACCACCAATGAAGACACTTTTTTTATGAGGGACATGGAGACTGGACTGAGGACAGGTTGGTCTATACATCACCAAGGGTCGTGGTGACTGGAATGAGGAACGGCTGGTCCATACATCAAATTTCAGCTGACACCCACGTTGATGAATCCACAGCATACTGACTGCAGTAAAATTGATTGGAATAAGGCCATGTAGAAAATTTAAGGAATGCCTGTGAGGCTAGAGAAACGTCAGTATATGTGGAATGCTGCATCCAGTGGCAGTGGTGGTAAGCCCTCCAGCTACTTCTTACATTTTGCAGCACATGCACTCTTATTGCTCCCACATCGATCAGAACCATTACCCTTTGATTGATAGACCTCTACCAATGGCAACTGTTAAGAAGATTGCTATTCACCAACACAGCACAGATTCACATCATTTGTAATGGTGCTACACTAGAGCGACGTGGAAGGTAGAATGGAATGAAGTTATGTTCTCAGACAAGTTCACTCTTTTTTTTTTGTCCATGATAGTCGCCATATATGTGTGGTGCCAATGCGGTGATAAGTTCAATATGACCGCATCTGTGGAATGACCCACCATGTTACAATGTGGCATAATCGTTTGAGATCCACTGGGTGCAGTAGCAGGTCGCCTCCAGTTCATATTCAGGGAACTATGAAGGTTCAATGATTCATGGATGATGCACTGCGACCTGTGACACTCACCTTCTTTCGGGGTTCTTAATGCCCTTTAACAGCAGGATAATATTTAACACTGAATGCATAAGTCAATATGCTCAGTAAGATGTACAGATGCTTTCCTATAGCCAACATTCTTCCCAATTAAACACGTCTAGAGTTTGATTGCATGCTCTGTCACTATTGCATTTTGACTCCGTACTTAAGACGTTTTTCTTTATGTATCGCCATCTTCGATGGTCCTATTCCCCTCTGAACTGTTATTCTCACGCTGTGTCACAGGTATGATTTCAAGATAAACATCAGTTATTATTTGATGTTCTCTTTCTGAATTTCTTTACTTTCTGGCCACTCCTATTTGGTATCACATTTTCAATGTTCCGTAGTGTATAATGATTTTATTTTTATCCATTTTACAACTAATTGTATTAAAACTATTATGAAACATCAGAGAAAGATTTGTAATTTGAGTGAAGAAAAATTTATTTATCCAATCTACTTATTTATTTTTTGAAGATAGTTCCTGTCCAGCCAATTTTAAAAGTACAATATTTTAAGTCAAGTGAGGAAAGTCCAAAGGGTTTCAGTTAATTATCAGACTGTTTCCTTTATGATATAAATAAGCAATCAGATGTGAGTGAAAAACGCATAAAATGTAGAACAAAAATATTGCATATGCTATTACTGGTTTTAATTTGATTAGATTTTCAGATCTTGGTCTATAATGTTAATATGCTATATCTTTAAGACTGTTGATTCATTTTTTAAAGATTTATTCTTCATTGTATGTATTCTGAAGGCATTAAAAATACATACATATTCCTAGATATTTAATAAATGATTGTAATGGAAGTGGGAATCCAAGTAATACTATAGTAGGAAAGATAAGATTTGTTTGACAGTTCTGCAAAGGAGCTTTTTATCAGAGTTTAAGATTAATTTCCAATATTCGTAGCACTGAAATTTTTTTCAAGGTTATTTTACAATTTTATTCTAATAATATAAGAGCAACTTTAAAAAATATCATCAACACAGACTGAACATACAACTCTGAGCTTCCAAAAAAAAAGCATGTAGATTCTACATAAACAATTGGAGATAATGTGTTACCTTGGGGTAACAATCTGAGAGAGAGAGAGAGAGATCCAATGGAGTAACTATCTATGATGAGAAATACAACCCCCTACTTATTTAGAAATAATCTAAATGTAATAAATTTATGGATCTACAGTACTATGCTCCCTGAGATATTTCGTAAGCATTTACAAAGTAGTTGAATAAGATATACCAAATTAAATACATTTTTAACATTTAAACTTAACCCTATGAAGAACTCCTCCAATTTAGTATATCTATGTTACCATTAAAGTGTATAATTCAGTTATTTCATAGAATAACTAGGTATTTCATGAAATCACGAGACAAATAAGTTAAAGTATAGAATAGATGAAAAACTTCACACTTTACCTAGCGATTCTATGAAATAACTAATGATAAACCATTAAATTGTAAAATGAACAATATCAAATTTATTTTATAAATTAATTGATCATAAATAGCTAAAACCTCTTGAAAAATAAGAGTTTATCCCTATTGTGGATGATTAATTGATTAATAATAAGGAAAAGCAGATGATATAATTTATTATTGTTCATATTGCTTACATTAGTTAAACAGAAAGGAAAAACAAAAGAATTTGTTTTGCATCTGTTACTGGCACACACAATTAACTTTTCTATTTGAACTTCAAGGATATCATAATGCTGGAGTAATCAATAGTCATGTGGTACTTTTTCTTGTGCTGTTTCAGCCCTTTTTACTTCTGTCATCAAAGTTAATAACTTTTCACAAGTAAGTGCAGCACTGTTTTCCTTTCCTTATTTAATAAAGAGTCCAATCACTCTTAAAATAAGTCATTCTTATTTACAGGTTGGTCTCCCATTCCTTCAGAAGTCATTGCTTAAAAACAGGTTGCAAAAATGTTTATAAATAGTTCAAAATGTAAAGTGCTAACATAAATACACTCTTTCTGAACTCTACATTTAAAAGTAACAGAATACGAAGGGTACACACACACGTCTTCATAAAGAAGCTATAAGTGGTTTAAAACTGACTATAAGCAGCTAGAATTGGTTCAAAGAACTTTCGAGTGTTATGTTTCATACTTTAATGATTAAGTATAATTGTTATTCTATAGAAGTCCTAATTAAATCGCAAAATTCAATAATTTTATGTACCAGTTATAATTAAAGTTATACTATTCAGAGGCCTGCAGAACCTGTTCTGCTTATCAGATTTTGATGAAACTTGGAATATATCCTATATGGACTATGGGAAAAAGATTTCTACAATAAAAAAAGTACAAATTTTGACCACCAGGTGGCTTTTATCGAATGCAAATCCGTAAAATCTCTATATAAACTTGCAGTCATAGCCAGAGAAGCAATAAGCGCGCGTTTGTCATCATTAATCATTCCTGCTTTGCAGGAATGACAATGTTTGCAAACTACTATCTTTATACAAGATAGAGCAACTCCTCACATTGGGCACCAAGTCAAAGCACTGCTTAGGGCTAACTTTGGCGATAATCGTAATTACCCAGATATTTTCCGGGTGCATGGCCTTCTCACTCACCAGACTTAAATCCCCGTGATTTCTGGTTATGGAGATTTCTAAAAGACCATGTTTGTAAAGGAGGAATTAGGACTTTACCTGATTTGAAAACCAGCAATATACCCCATGCGGCTGAAATTCCTCGGGAGTTGCTTCACGCTACCATTGAAAACGCTATAATGCACTTTCAACACATTCACCAGATTTCCTCCTAGTGGTGAAAATTTGAACTATTTTATTATTGCAGAAACTTTTTCCTCATGGTCCATATAGCATATATTCCATCAAAATCCGATAAGCAGAACCGGGTTCTACAGGCTTCTATAAATAGTGTAACTTTAATTAAAACCACCCGGTACTTTAACTGACTTGTCTAGTTATTTCATGAAATACCTAGTTGTTCTATGAAATAAGAGATTTCACACTTTAACGGTAACATAGATGTTACCGTTAAAGTGTAAAAACTTTCACAAAACTTATAGATTTGTGAAAGATATGCTGCCTTTACAAGGTATAAGCCTATTATGATGAGGGTAAAAAGTTCACGCTCTACAGTTAGAAAGTAAGAAATTTAGCCAGCTAAAACTATTTCAAAGATTTTGAAAAAGATTGAGTTAAAACTACTGGTCTATAAGAGGAAATTTTAGTTTTATCTTTACAAGGTTTTAGAATTAGAAGAATAACTGTACATTCTTCCATGAATTGTAAATTTATAGTATTTCCAAAGAGTTACTGAAAATAGTTTTAAAAATTGTAATGGGTACATTTTCTTAGGGGGGGGGGGAGATTTTTAGGAATATGATTTGCATCTGAATTTCTATTTCAGGATGTTTTTATAGTCCTATTCAAAGATATGGAAAAATTTATCGAGTACCTTAACTTGTTTGGTTAGAAATTCCAAAGAATAGAGATTCTATCTTTTTTTTTTATTTTTTATGACTTCCATTATATAAGTATAGTTTGTTTTCTAATATTGCCAGGTAAGATCTGAGTATTTTTTCAAAAAAGTTTTCTAGACAGTAGAGCATACTAGAATCGAGGAAAGTAGCTTCTGGTACTGTTGAATATGTTTCAGAATTATTATCACAAAATCTTTGCGATTATTCCAAAGAAAGATACTGTAGACATTTTTATTCCATTTTCCTTTAATTATGGTGAACAAAGAGGGGAAATAGTACAGTGACCTCAATTGCAATTAATATAATTTAAAGTAGTAAAAATGATATATGCTACAATTAATGAATACTACAAATTTTTTTACAAAATGAAGTGGTTCTAAAAAAATAAAAGGTATTACATTGTTGAAGTTCGTAAATAAAATCCAACATTCAATTATACAAGTAAATAAAGCTAAGTTTTAATTTTCAAGTTACGTTGTTTTGAAGATGATAATTAACACAGAGGAGAATTTTTGTCTTATTGCAGATTTTACAAAATGTCTCATTTTTACTGTTTTAAAGTCATTGGTTTCTTGGCACTTCTTAAGATAACTTTCCAAAAGATACAGTGTATTTCATATGTAAGGAAATTAAATGTGACTTTCTTCTATAAAATGTTTGCTGCAACTGAAACATTTAATATTTTTATCTATATACCAGTGGCGTAACAGAGAATATTAGGGCCCCCTGGTCAGGTTTTGGGCCCCAAGCCGGATCTTACAAAGGATTGCAAATGCAAAATCATAACATCAGGCTTTGGGTGCCCTAGAATCCTGCCCTCCCCGGCGATGCGGGGGGGGGGGGTGTACGTTATGCTCTTGCTATATACAAAATCTGTGCTACACACACTGTGACTGAAGCAGAAAATTTAATTTTGCCAATACAAGAAAAAAACTTTTTTTTGATGTCATCATTTAGAAAATATTTTGCATTTATCTCAATGTGAAGAAGCTGTGGGTCAAATTTCTGAAAGGACTTGACTACTTTCCAACAGAATGTTGATTTATTTTATATAACTCATTGTCCCACTCTCAAAATGAGCTCCTTAATATTTATCAACATCCTCTTATCTAATTTATATACTTTACATTTTTATTTCTAAAAATTTTATGTTTCTGGTTTCCATTATGGAATCTTTGATAATTTAAGTTATATCCGAACATTCCTATTGCATAAAAACTCAAATTACTCATTTTTTAAAAAATAAATTAAAAAATTTCATTATTTCTAACAGAAGTCCCTGAATAAATAAATGCAAATGAAAAAATAATACTATTGCTTGCATTGAAGAATTTTAAAAAAAGATTAATTTTGAACATTCTGAAAATGTTTAATAGGTAGGAAGTACTACTTACATTTATGACCTCCAATATGAAGGATCCAAAACTGCTCTTGTATTTCTTTCCAAATTCAAAAATAGTATTATTCATAAGATGAAGAATTGTTTAGTCATGATTCCTAGCTGAATATTAATTCCAAATCGTACATAACCTTCTGTTCATAAAATAATGAACAAGTAGGAGAAAAATAAATGTGTTGCCTGAAAGTAGCTTTAGTATGAAGAGTTGCCATAATAGTGAGCAATAACAGTAAGAAAGATATATATTTATATGAAGAGCTTATTTTAAGGAAATATAAATTATTCTAACTATGATACTAAATGACTGTCAGTAAATAAGAGTTACTCCTATTACTATTATATAGATATGTTTCATCTATAACAAATGCACCGATTCTTCAAAAAATTGATGAAGTAACAGAAAAGAGTTTTAATATCTAAAAATAAACTATTTTTTACCTGATGAGTTGATTCCCAACTGCTTCCCAAACTTCTTGCCTTTCTTGTTCAGTTTGCAAATGGATAATATTTTTATTTATCAAATCTTGTCTCTCTGGACGTTGGGATAATTTCATAGATAAATAATCCTTACGAGCAATTTTAGCAACCAGTTTACCTGACAAAGAAAGGTTTTTATATCCATCACACACAAAAATATTGTGATAATTTTTTCTTGTTAAAGTATTAAAATATTTCTCCTAACAGCATCCCTCAACACGTATGTATTTTTTAAAAAAAGAATTATACGAATTTCTTGCATATACATAGGTATCTTAAAATCATTACTTTCAATACATATACAAATAGCTAATTCAAGTAGAAGAAAGTTTATATGAAATTACTTAATAATTGTTGAAGATGATGATAAATCTATTTCTTACAATTCTATTCCATACTATAAAAAATATAAACTATTAAAAAGAAAACTTCATATGTTGAACAACAAATATAAGTAGGAATTAAAAATCCTCCTATGAAAAAAAATTAACCATAAACATACTGTCTAAAACTACAGAGTTCACATGACCTCTTTTGTTTAAACCTTTTTCTTTAACTAAAACTTGAAGATTTTCATTTTTCCAAAGCAAACATTTAAATAAATATTTTAAAGTTCAGAAACTTTTTTTTCTAGAAATAGTAAAATCAGAAAAAGAGGATATAAAGGAAATAAAAATATAATTTATAATTACAAATCCAACATATATAAATACATCTCTCATTTGCAAAATACAGGGTGTTTCTAACTGAATATCAGAGCTTTAACGCTTTGTAATATTTATTACATATAACTTACAAGTATAATTCATACATTGAATGAAAAAGTAACTGAAACAGTTTTACCTACACACTTACAAATGTTCAATGTGAGCCTCATTCGTCACACGACACACATCAAGTTGATAGGAGAATTCATCATAAGCTTTGTTCAGTGTGTGTCTGAGTTAATTCTTGCAACAGCTGCTTCAATCCTGTGTCTTAAGTCTGGAAGGTCTGCTATTAGCGGAGATACGTACACACAATTCTTAATGAACCCCCACACATAAAAATCACATGGCGTCAGATCGGGTGAATGTGGAGGCCATGCGAAACAAACTTTTATCGCGAAGCCCTTTGCGGCGAATCTCTGAGTCGGGTACAGTGATGTTCAACCAATCGTGTACTGAGAGATGCCAGCGAGGCGGCGCACCATTTTGCTACCAAAAGAAATCTGGTTCATTTTCTTCAAATTGAGGAAATAGTCGTAGTTGTAGAGCATCAAGATAGGCTTCAAAATTATTGATTTTCCGAAAACAAAAGGCCCAAACACTTTCCGCCGAGATATGGCACAAAAAACATTCAATTTAGGTGAGTCTCGTAGTTGACAACCAAGCTTAATATGAAATGCTCGCAGCACAGTAATAGCAGATACTGTCTTAGCAAACCGGAGAACACAAAACGCTTTCTGTTCACTAGTCGCCATTTTTCTACTAGCGTGCAGATCGGCGGGGATGGGGGAAAATTAACTGCCGTTTCGCGCGCATGCACATACATGCCAGCAAACAAAACTACAACTTGTTCTTCAGTTGCACTTTCATTTGATGTATGAATTATACTTATAAGTTAAATGTATTAAATACTATAAAGTGTTAAAATTCAAATATTCATTCAGAAACACCCTGCATGTATGTACAGTAATAAAAAATGGGATACTCTTAATAATTTTCACAAAAGACTAAATTTTCTAAATACGGAATATTTTTCTTGTTTTGCAGAATTAGGTAAAAAATGGTTTAAAAAGCCTATATTACAAAATTTATAGGAATAAAATCATTAGCACAAGAGGTATTTGTAAAACAGCTGTATGGAGTCATAGATTACCTAGCTCAAACCATTCTTAATATTTTCATCGTTTTCAAGCATTGTGCAATAAAAACACTGTGCTCATCAAATATAGCTTACTACTATTAATACACTAGTAGATGGTCACTTAAAATTGAGCAATATTTGATTGTGAATATTTAAAGAGCTATTAGAGGGAATGACATGGCATTTTGATAGCAAAGGTTAGTAACATGAGGAATTTAAATTTCTAAAAGATATGGTCTGTTCTGATACATTTCTCTTCCTCTCTGTAATTAATAATTCATATTTTTCATAATAATTTAATTTTTTTAATTGCATACCTAAAATTAGAATATATATATATATATATTGAATGGAATAGACATCTTTGAAAAAAGTCAAGTACATAACTTATAACTTTTCAAACAGAATTTTATAAAATTTTAAACTTAATCTAATTTAAAGCTGAGAAATCAGACTTTGTAAAAGAAATCTAGCATCAATAACCAGGATTTTTTTTAGATGTCAATTCGGTTCAGCTGCAGTGGGAATTGCAAATTAAAATTGTTCTTTTTCTTTTTTAACAACCCTACATGTTCTCCCCCCCCCTCCCCCATTTCTCAGAATATAGATGAGTCCAAGGTACGAGGAGTAACACAAAAAAAAACGAGACTAAGTGTGTAGCTCGAAAAAAGAGTGAAGTTAGCAACAACAGTTTAAATGATGTTACCCACACACCTCCTCTATCCATGTGGCTAGTTTCGAAATCAATCTTACCAGTTGAGAGTACTGAGTTATTGAATGAACACTTTCAACTGAATTCTGCAGGAAAACTGTCTAATTTAAAAACTGAATAGGAAACATTTCAAATTTCAACTGAGGCTTATAGAGATAAAAATTTATCTCATGCATGTGTATTTGAATGGCATAAGCGGTTTTCAGGGGGGAGGGACAGCGTGGACGATGATGAACCTGCTGGGCATCTAAGGTAAATGATTATAGACCAAAACATTGACAAAGTTTGTGATGTGATCTGGGGTGACTGAAGATTAAGTGTTTATGCAGTGACGGAGTCGGTTAACTTGAATAAGGAAGCTGTTGGACGCATTTTAACTGACGAATTACACATGAGGAAGATTTGTGTGAAGATTGTACCAAAAGTTCTGTCCGATGGCCAAAAAAAGTGCCATAAAGACGTATGAGTGGACAGTGTAAGGACACACTGTAAAAGAGCCAAATTTGTTGGAAAATCATTTTCATTCCAATAAACTGGAATTCATTTCAGGTGTTCATTTTATAACATGTGATGAGACATGGATTTTTACCAATGATCCAGAAAGTAAGCGCCAGTCGATGCAGTGGAAGTCTCCAGGATCCCCAAGACTCAAAAAAGCATGCATGTCAGAATCAAAATTCAAAGTAATGCTAATTGTCTTCGACATGAATAGAATTGTAATGATTGAGTGGGTTCCCAGTGGTCAGAAAATGTTAATCAACATTACTTCATTGAAGTATTAAAAAGACTTCCTGAAAAAATTAGGGGAAAAAAAGGTCATAGTTGTGGAGTGATGGACGGCTGTTGCATCAGGACAAGGCACTTGCTCACATGGCTCTTTCTGCCAAGCAGTTTCTAACCAGAAAAAACATTCCTGTGATGGAGCATCCTCCATTTTTTGCCCGATTTGGCTCCATGCGATTTTTTTTCTACGGTTAAATCTTGCTTAAAGGGAGCCCATTTTACCTCAGTTGAAGAGGTTCAGGCAAAAATGGAGAACCTCCAGAAGGTCCTTCCGAAACAGTTAACAGTAAGAGCAGCACCAAATGCAGAAGTGTATGAATATTGAAGGAGACTACTTTGAAGGTGATTCTCTCACAAAAAACTGATTCTTTATGTAGAATGATTTATTAGACCAGTCTCGTTTCTTTTGTGTCATACCTTGTATTTATAAAAAGAAATGAGCTAAAGATATAACTATTTTGTGCATATAACAAACTAGAGAAATTCATAAATGTAATACAAAAACCAATTTATGCTTAGATATATAATATATATAATGCTTATTATTATATATAAAGTGTATAATTTTATAGGAATTGAAAGTTAAAACATTAATGAGGAAAATAAAAATTTGAACATGCATATTATTAAGTTCAAGATAAAGTTTCACTGAAGAATATTAGTAATTTTACAGAAAACTTTTTATAAACTTCTTCATATGAATTCTTAAGAAACAAGTATTAGTTAAAAGTCTGAGAATCTACAAGAGAATACGTACAATTTTCATCATCACCATAGTAATCTCTCCAAAATAGTAAATTTTCTAATTGGCTATTAGAAGAATTCAGCACACCAAGCATATTTCCAATGTGCGCAAAAGGTAAAGGCCTATTCTCTTTATTTTCAGGACTAATGAATGGAGGACTACCGGCTAAAGGCACCTTAGCAATTTTTAATCTAGAAAATGAGAAAAAAATGAATTACAAATATAAATAACTTTATTTTGCTACTTATAAAATATGAAAGATACGAGTAATAAATACAGTTATAAGTCTCAAAAGTAATACATATAAAAAAATACTACACTCATTTCAAAGCTTAACTTTTTAAATTATGAGACTGAATTTTCTAGAAATATGTAGTAACAAAAGCATGGCATACAATAAGCAAAAATATTGTATGAATTTCTTGAGGAATAAGAATGGGGGTTATGTGTATGGTTATAATTACATAAAAAATACATGTCTAATATTAACTATATAAAATATATAAAACTTAATAACTATGTACAATGTAACTGACATTTATTAATATTCTGGGAATGCATATGGAAAGCAAATAAAGAAATTTTTTTAAAAAAAAAACAGTGTTGAAGTCATTTTATTTTAAATGTAAAATAAATTTCATTCTTAAACAATTTATGATTTTATGAAAAGTGTTTACAAAAGGATGAAAATTTTTTTAACAGAAAATATCTTAATCTTTTCTGAAATATTTTTTTTTCAAGTACATTTTTGAAAACTAACAGTAATTTTTTTAGCTCCATTAAAATATCAAAACATATCACAAGGCCTAATACTGATAATTCATTGTATTATTATAATTTCCACAATAAAAAATTTAATGTTTAAAATACCATTTTATGAAAAAAATATGATACACATTTGAAATTTCTCTTCTTTTATAACATTACTTAACTTTTACCTAACTTTTAATTAAACACAACAAAAGTACAAATGATTGCAATGGATCATAACATGGTTGGTAGAGTAACAGACTGTCAGCCGATTCAAGTCTCATACTTTTAAAGATCATCATGTAGCGAGGTTGATGCAAATTAAATTTGTAGGTGCTTAAAATATATACATCCAGTTCAAGTAACCTTCTCATCACTTGATCTTGTTTCAAAATTACATGTCCTGTTGTAAAACTCTTTCATGCTGCTTCTAAAGTGCAATGTTAATTCAAACCAAAATGAACACAAATCTGAACGAAAATTTCCTTGGAAGAAAATCCATGCAACTATTAGAATAATCTGAGTAAAACTTACAAAGTCTCTTAGGAGTTCTAATAAATTTGCACACATAATGGAAATTAATAAGTAAATATTGATAGTTTGGGTGAAAAAAAAGTTCAGTCTTCTAGATATTTATAAATAAATAAGAAAACAAACAACTTTTTTCTAAGCACTTTTCCAAATTTTTAAAATTAATTCTTGAAGAAGTAGTAAAATATTAAATAGATATGTCAATACTTACGTTGTAACTGGTCTATTTAAGTTTGTTAATGGCATAGATAATGGACTAGAAGTTACAAACGACACAGAACTAAAACATGTAATCTTTGGTACAGAAGAAGTGGGATGACTTCCCTTCTTTTTTAGTGCACTTTTTTTAGGCATAGCAGTCAAATGAGGCTCCTTTGCAGGTATTTCCTCAATCACTTCAGTCTCTACATTGTCCGGTTGTACATTTATTTGAGGCAGAGTAGTTGTAGGGATTCGATTAGCTTCTTGTCTTTCCCTGATTGCTTGATCAAGAAGAGCTACAATTAAAAATCACAGAATAAAAAATATATATGATTTTTTAAACAGTCCTTTTAATGCTTGTATGGAATTAAAATATAAGTAAAATATATTTATATTATTTTCCTCCTAAAAGCGTTTTCCAAGTATAAAAATTGAGCCAAGCACAGAAAGTGAATGAAATCAAGAAATAATAATGTTTTAGAACATTTTTGTGCCTAATCTCATTAAATGTAGTTTATCATTAATCAAAACTTTTAAGGAAAAACGTTTTCATCACAACAAAAAGTTCAAGAAATTACTACAGTAAAAATATTATTAATTGCTTTACTTTTCCAACTGTAGAAAACCTAAAAAAATTACCATTTTTACATATATCTCTTAAACAAATCAGCTCTCTTGAGATTTATATATTTTAAAAAACTTTCGATTATTAATTAGAAATTCATTATATTTTACACAACAAATTTCATCATGTAACATGACATTCCAATCTTATTAAGCTGTCTCGAATGTCTAAAAATCATTGAAACAAGACATTAACACTGAAAATGGGAGAAAAGAATTCTTGTTTCTCCTTTCTTTTTTTTCAATTTTATATTTCTGTGGGCTACAGATAATGGAGATTCACATCATTTGTAGAGAAGCCTCAATCATTACAGAATATATTAAACCACTTCTTGTAAACAATATTTTATTTAATACTTTTCAATACAGAATTTTAAGGTACACATTACAGAATTTATGCGAAAATTAATACTTTTCACTGTATACTGTCTTCAATGTGTTAAGAATAACAAGAAAAATACATATTTGTAATCAATTCTTCAATAATATTAAATGTTATAGAACAATATATTTTTTTAAAGATCAAGATAATTTTTTTCTAAATTCCTTCAATGGCCAAAGAATGTTACAATTAAAAGGTATTAACTTTCATTAAAGCATACAGTACAGTTTAGAAGTAATAAAAAATTATTATTCTATTAAATCGAAATACAAATTCATCACAAATGTGATCATAACACTTTCATACAAAATTAAAATTAAACTATACTTATGCTAAAGTAGAATTCGGAATTTTTATTCACAATTATTGATTTTTTTTATATAGTACAGTATTAAAATAATTAAATATACCTATACATGGTTGAAATCTTGCAGTTAAACTTGGTGAACTAGAAAACATAGGTGGTGGTGGAATAGGACCAATCTCATTGATTGGAATAGGAGGTTCAGGTAAATATGAAAACATTTGGTGACTATTGCTATTAGGAGAAAACTCATTCTCCGGACTTTTAAGCACACAGTTGCTATGTATCACAGTAGATGCTACACACAAAAGAAAAGTATATTTTCAGAAACAGTTTAGTAACTATCCAATTTGCAACAATGTGAATAAAAAAATGAAAATTATTTCAGCAACACAAAATCAAAAACACTTTATTTGAAAATAATAAATACACACAGCAGGCATTTATTTAAAAATATATTATTTACCATTTTAATACAAAAATGAACATGAAGATTTTATGTTTAATGAACAGAGTGATTTTAAGAGAAATTCTTTATCACTTTTTTAGTGGTAACATATCCGATACAATACCAATATGTCGTCAAACTCGTCAGCCAAATGAAATTTAAAGCTGAAGAATTGTTGCACGTTGATTATAGTTTACAATTAGGATATTATAATTTTTTCAAAATATACATTGATCTTACAGAAAATCGCACAAATTATTGCAATTAATTTCTATTAAAAATCTTTTTTTATTAAAAAAACATTTTTTTTACAGAGCTTTCAATTTTTTCCTACCTTGTTGTCACTTAGCTCCTGGCACCACAAAGTTAAACAATCCCCTCTGGTGCAAAAAAAAAATATTGCATGAACATTTTTTTTTGTCAATTAGGTTAACAAACTACTATTTGTTAAAAATGAGAAAATTCAATTCAAAATTTCAAAGTGGTTGGTACAAGTAATTACATATGGGGATCAGTTTCCTTCATAAGTGATTCAAGAACATATTTTTTGTAAGAAACGAGCATAATATATGCAGAGTTTCCAAAATTACAATGCAAAATTGTTTGAAACAACACAATAAACTCTACAAAAGATTCATTAAACACTTGCAAACGATTTACTCTGGTTTATAGAATCTAATGTATTGGGTTTAAAAAAAAAGGAACTTTTCCTTACAAAGTTAAGATAGACTTCAAATAAATGAAATTAGGATATTTTATGATTTATTTACTAAGTCATTTAATAAGTCAGTGAACTGCAATGTTCAGTTTCAAAATTGTTTAACACCACTCTATACAACAAAGACATAAGATTATTGCCCCCAAATTATTTCAAATTCATTACAGATTCCTTCATATCTTATAAAGTCTTAATCTTAAGTTATATTTCAAATGATGTGACTGATTTCAAAAGGAAACTACAATTTAGCATATATTCATGTGAAAGTTGACATACAAACAGTTCATAACATCAGACAAACAGGTTTAATTCATGCAGTTTGCATTGCAAACTGTATTTTATAGTTCTAAAAAAAACGAATTTTCAAAGAATGAAGGTGGACAAGCAATTGGGTCATTTTAATTTCTAAAATACTCAATACAATACAAAAAACAGTAGTTATATTAAATTTGAATTGACTCCAAAAACTGTCGCCCAATTGGTAAAGTGGATATCGATGCTGACTGCAGTGCCATAGGGACTGGGTTCAAATCCCGGAGAAGACATGAATGTTTGTAAATGTATAGGGCCTTTGCGGCATGGGGGTACTCTAAATAGCCGTCGAGCCGCAAGTCCTCTCGTGAGGTTGGTGGAAAGGAAAGAGAGGTGGGAGGCCCTGGCCACTCCCAGGGTTTTCTCCCTCTAAATTGGGGTGGAAACGAGCAAAATCGTACTATCACCTGCATTATGCTCAAAGCTAAGGCTAACGACAGGCGTAAAAATTCTAGCCCTTAGCAGCGATGAATTTCGCGGGCCTCGATCTGACTTCGTCAGGCAGGTGGCATTAGTCACAACAACAACTCCAAAAACTGGATATAGATAATGAAAATGGATATCATTAAGAACAATTTAATGAAGACAACCTAACATTTTCTACTTTTCCAAGCACATAAGTGAATGAAAATCATTTCTTAATCTAACAATGACACAAATGACATTTCTTAATCTAACATGACATGAATTTTTTCTGGCAAAAGATAAGCACCAAGCGACCAAGTCCTCCTACAACACAGGAAGATGATGAATATTTAAAAGTTTTACTGATAAAGCTAAATTAAAAACTGAACTCATAATTCGTAGCTTTTATATATTTCTATAAAAAAGAAAAAAAATATGAAAAGGTACTATCTTGAAATTGTCAGAAATTATACGCTATTTCAGCGATATTGTTACAAGGGAGCTGTTGTGAAAGTCAAATTAACTGTAATTTCATCTGGTTTACATGTGGTTGATTAAAATTATAAAGTAAGAAATTTTTTACTATTGTAAATAAATTAAATTTTCAATAGTATTTAAATTTTAAAAGCAAAAAAAAAAAAAAAAAAATCAGCACAAATTAAAAATCTAGTTATTTTAGATAAGTGAGCTTTTGTGTATGGTTTTTTTTACAGTTATGAAACCTTTCCTAATTAGTCATGATATATAAATGAAGAAAGTATCTTATCTTCAAATGATTCAGCAACCAATAAATTCATTTTTTTTAATTTAAGAGAAATTTAAATGTTAACAATAAATAATTGATCATGTGTTTTTTTTAAAAATTTGCTTGTAAATTTTCCCATTATTTGTATTTAAAATAGTATTAAAATGAAGGCATTTCACAAAGTTAAAATTTAAATTATTTTACCTAACATGTTAAACAGTAGTAAGGTTAAAACTATGTGCAAACCTTTTTTTATAAATGTTATTTCATAATTGCATACCTTGTATCACAGCATTTTAATTATCTTAATATTTAATAACTCACTCATACCTTTTAAAAGCATTTTATTTTTCTTAATTGCTAAAATACTCCAGGCTTGTTTTAATTGGAATTTTAAAAAAAATGCACATTCATTCATTTAAAAATATTTTCATTGTTTATTTAAAACTTTTGAAGATTTATATATTAACCTGAAAAATGTTGGACCATATCAGTTAATTTAAAATAAAGTAGAACAAAATATACATACAGAAATTGCTTTGAGAACAGGACAGTGCAGTATTTTGAGAATTGCATAGATTAGTTTCAAATGATGATGTACATATGGTTCTTGAAATATCTTGATTAGTGATGCTATTTATTTCTCGTGAAGTATCTGTTGCAACAGATCCATTGGGCTGAAAGTTGTACTCTATCTTTTGCATACCTAAAATTTTTGCGATTTAAAAGAAATTATTCACAATAACAATAAATAAAAAGGAAAGGTCAAGTGTAAATAGGTATGAATACAATAATTTTCTTCAGAAATATTTGTGTTTTAAAATATATCTTTTATAGAAGTTTAAGATTTATAATTAAAAGTATTAACAGCATTGAAAACTTAAGAAACTGCTCAGATTTATCACATTGATTTATCCCCTTCTAAAAAGCAGAATGTAATTATTAGAAAGATTATACCTTTCTACTTTATTGACTTTATTTTGAAAACAAAGTTTATGAAAACCAATTTAAATATGTTCTTAGAAACATTGAAAGCTAAAGAAAGAGGGGGGAGATACATAATTGGTAATATGTCTGTCTTGAGCAAAAAAGTTGTATATGAATACATCAAGACTTATAGCTATGTACAGTTAATTTCGAAGCTTAATCATGAAGATGACTGGTCTCTTAAAAAAACTTTGTGTTGTAATTTTTCACTATATTTAGTTCAAGATAATGTAGTTGCTTTAAGAATTATCTTCAAAAACAAGTGTCGGATTAAAGCAATTTGAGGTCAAAATGTTTATTATTTTATGTAAAAAGTAATTTTTCTAATCAAAAGTATTCAAAACTACCATGTAACTTAACTTGTGTTTTCAAGCAGTTGTAACATTCTAATTAGCAAATTTACTTCATATGTTTGGTTATTTTCATGTAGTTGTGTCATATGTAAAATTTCAGTGTTCTATCAAGTATGCAAATATTAAATTTCTATAACAAACTACTACATTTCATTCATAACCTTTTTTCCAACGCCATACTTTTCTTTTATGAATATGGATAAAAAGTCCTGTTTTAACTAAGATTTTATTTGATCAATTTTGATATATTTGTCATGTAATTTGGTTTTTCTTGTGATTATTTCATTTATATGTTTTATCCTAGCATATCTGTTCATGTGGGATGATATGCATTTATTTAGAGATATATAGTATTTAACTGTTACCATTTTACTTGGAGAAATTAGGTTAAATTTTGTTTTGCAATAATCCTTATTATTAAAATTACATACATGAGTTTAAAACTTATAAACGTAAAATATTAGCATTTCTTCAATTTATTTTTAAAATAATATAAATGATTATTTGATGCAAGATAATATATTAATGTTAAAGAGGAAATGACATGATACACTATAGTAAAAACTAGATAAATGGATATCATTTATGTGAATAAGTAAGCAGAATATTTAAATATGCTATGAATCTTTAAATATAGTATGAAGAGCATTCTATAAATAAATGGATTTCTATTCTCAATTCACCTGTTTATAATAGACAAACACACAACATGTTTACAGATTTATTAAATTTACAGGTGATATTTTGACTATTACAAGTCTCTATATAGTAAGTAATTTCATAAGTTACTCCAATTTCTAGCATAACTGAATAAATCCCCTTGTGAATATAATATATTAGGTCTCAAGGATATCCATATAAAAATGTTCAACTGTATTATTTAGTATTAAAAAAAATTGATACATATATATAGATTTAATATTTACAGACCTTGTTCCTTAGGAGTTTTAAATTCCAAATTATGAAACACTCTTACAAAACTTAAAATGAAGTAAAAAAGCATGCATATTTCATTTTAAAACAATATTTACAGATAAAATAAATTTAAACTTAAAGCAAACACTATTTTGATAATGAATGTTATAGGCGATACTAATGAAAGAAAAAATACTTCGTTTTGGAGGGGAATCGACTTCTTCCTTAATAACCTCATAGTCTGGAAGTAGAACACCTTTTTTAATTAATTCTTCTTTAGTAGCTCGCATTGAAATTTTTCTTTCTAACACTATAAAGAAAATATAATGGATTTTAAAAATGAATTCAAAGCGCATTAAATATTTAATCTTTTTTTAAAATTCAGCTACTTAACACTAGAGCTATACAGCAGGCAACTGATTACAATAAAATTATCATGGGAGAAAAACAAGTGGATGCTTTGATTCTTTAAATTTCTCATCATGTCATGTCAGAGCTTTGAATCAGAGTTGGTTTTAAAGAATGACAGCCTGAATCAGATTTTAGCAGAATCCAGACTAGAACCTGCAACTTTTCAACTATCAGCCCTGTTTTTAACACCAGGTTAACATTACGATTTAACATATAAAACTCAAACTCAGAGGCACAACAGCCCATGAGGGTCAGGGCCTACTGTGCCCATCCCAGTATATGTGACCATTGGGCGATGAGGTGCAAGAGCAGATTATTAGGTTTAAGTGTTTTAATATGTTCTTCAGAACATTTGCATTCAAATTGTTCAAACAGTTCTTGGTTATAAAATCATTTTATTAAACATGAGGTGACAAATGTCATCTCATAGCAGCAACGACACAAGCAATGATAATACAGTTACAATATACAGTTAACAAAGTATGCATGCAGTTCCAGTTATCATGACACAGATGTCCCAATCAGGTAGTCAGTCTGAAGCGAGACCTCCAATGTTAAAATCCCCAAGCAAGCTCGGTACTGATTTATCGACCCACTGCAGCAGGGATGAAAGGTTGAGTCGACCTTGCCCAGCCCGGAAATATTTTAATACATGCATAGTAAAATTTCAAAAAATTATTAACAAAAAGTTACCAAAATAAGAAAAAGATGTATTTAAGATGTAAAATAACTAATTTTTGATAAAAAACTAAGATTTTTAAGATAATAAAATACATATTCAATTTTTGAGCATAAAAAGCAACAAAGCATTATACTTCATATAAACATTTATAACAAGAATAATTTAGTTGAACATGAATAAACCTGAATAAATGTATTAGACAAAAAAAAATAATAATAAGACAAAAAATAGAAAATGGTAGCAAGAGAAAATAGTCTAAAAAATGTTTATAATTTGATTTAAATAATTAAGGGCTATACAAAAATGGGATAGATAAAACTGTAAAAGTTTATGAATGATAAATCCAAGTGAAGTAAATGAAAAATATAAAAACTAACCTAACACCATCAACAAGCTCTTAAAATTAAAGGAGAATTTTCATCCTTATCCTCTTTATGCTAATATATGTATTCTTGCTCGGTAAAATTACATAGTTTATCTTAATATTAAAAAATACAGCACATCTACTTTAAAGGGAACATTATATACAAAATGAGATAAAATCATCAAATGAAGAAAGAGAAGAGTTTAGGAGATTCAAATACAAATATTGTGATAAATATATATATATATATATTCTGTTCCATACAAATAACAGCACTTCAACGAAAAAGCAAAGCAAAAAGTTATTAACCCTTTCACTGTCAATTAAAAGTTACGCGATTCGCTCCCCAGTACCACCATTTTTCACATAAATGTGCGTATGTGGGAGGGGAAGCACAAATAAGCAATTTTTTCTCTGAAATAAGTAAATCCTTCACAAACACTGTCAAGGTCATTTATTGCATTCTAAAGTCTGAAGAATAGTTTTACTGATAGCAGCACAAAGAAAAGAATTGTATTTCGGAAGGACGCATATATACGTCCGGGGCACTTAATGCACTGGATGAGCGAGACGGATAAATACGCTAGCGGCAATTAAGGGGTTAACAAAGTGATCATTAAAACAATTACTAAATATCCTTCTCATATTGCAAGTTCAACAGCTCAATTTTCAGTTATAAATTGTACCATTTTTTGGACACAACTGTTGATTTAACAAGATCTAGAAAGATCAAGATCATTCAAGATAACTTTTCCTAAACACCAGGAATCCTGCAAAGGGAAAGTGACAGTTCCTTACTTCCAATATCCGTAGAAAAACTGTTGAAATAACAGAGCTGAAAAGTTTCATAAATTATTTTTACTATAGCAATCTAAGAGGAATCACACAAAAAATTCAAAATCCAAAGTAAAATTTCAATTAAAGAAATTCAACTATATACTAGAGTATATTTACAATACTTTTCAAGGCTGTTAAACAATTTTATACAAATTTCCTTAGTATATTTTATCTCTGTGATCTGAAGTATATTTTTATACAGATTAAAGATGAGGAATTTATTAAATGAAAAATTTCATTTTAAAATATAATCAGAGTTTTGCAATATGAGTATTTTCTCTAAATTATTTTTCTGAAAATATGCAACCATAATTTTTATATAGCTCTCAGAAGAGTAAAACAAATCTAATACCTTGAACACTAAGTATCGAAGGAAATTAAATTATGACCAAAGCATCTTTTCAGGAAACAATTAATGATTTTAAGAAATATAGTGAAATGCATATATATCATAACCTATTGGTAACTTTAATCTATTATTTCAGATTAGGTTTGAAAATAAAATCTCAGATTTTGATCCATTTCTCTTGGCAGGTGACGAATCTCGGTCAGTGCGTGGACATCAGTAAGAATAGAAATAAATATTAATGATTTGACAAAAAAGGTTTATAATTTTATTTCATTGGAACAATAACCCTTTTTCAGGTTTTAGGAAATGATGAATTTTTTATAATGCTTTTAAAAGCTTCTTCTTTCCCTCTGAAATTCACTAATGGAAGCAGTTTTAGAAACTGAGAAAAAGAAAATAAACTTTTAAACATCACTAAAAAGGAACATAAGTATCTTTTTCATAGAATGACGTTTGTGTCTGTTTAAATTTAGGGCAGTCACGTAACAGAGTAATAGATCAAATGTAAATGTTAGGACAGTTTTGCAGAACTAAACAGAAAGTTTTGAAGTAATTGTATTCAAAATGACATTGAGCAATGTTCTTTAGTTATATTTCAATATTGTACGGCCAATTTCAACTTGAAATTCAGATCATTATAAACATACAATAAGTTTTTTTTATGAAAAATGTCAAATATAATAAGTGGAAGAAATCTTAGTCAAGAGATAATGCATAAGCTCAGCTGAAAATATGATTTTAATGAAAACATTATTTGATATTAAAGTCCTGGCACTTTTAACTAAATATTCTTTTGATTAACATATTATTAGAAGATAAAATTGTACATTTCACAGTATTTATAATTTAGTAAACATTAGCTTGATATGGCAAACTGACATTTGGGTTTGAATTCAAAGAATTAGGATCAGTAATTTTTTTTTACATTATTGGCACTTTTGTCTACAAAGAAATCTAATTAGAGACCAGGTCTAAAAATCTTGAGTTTGGCACTAACTCAATACAAAACATCAAGATATGAAAAATACATACTAAAGGAATTTTAAGTTTTAAAGCCCATTATTTCTGACATTCAAATATTCATCAAATAAATCTTTATTTACTAAAAACTATCACAGTAAAAATATCTTTATTGCTAGCATAATTTCTCAGAATTAATTCTAAAACATTTGATTTTATTCACTGATCCTAGCAATGCTGATGTATTCTCATTTTGTGGCCTGGGCGTAGAAGATCTACAGGCCCCCTTGGAACATGAGGATCAAAATTTATAACCAGAAAATCTGTTTAAGTCCAGCTCATCTGGACCTCTGGGCACCTGCCCCAAGCACCCAATGGATAAACCGGCACTGGATCATAGTCAGGCTAATGCATTACTATAAAACTTAAGATTAAAAGTGCTCATGTGAAAAAAAAAATAAATTAAAAATGTAATTTTGGAGTGGCATTTCAACTAACTGATTCCTTTTAAAACATATATTTAGTGCTCATAAATTATATCTCCAAATAACTAAAACTTACCTCTTGAAGTTTGCTCAAATTTGTCACTTTTTTTCTTTCTTTTCCATTTCCAAGGCTTAAATAACCTTCCTAAAGCTGAAAGACGACTTTGTTTACCTTCAATAGGAGTTATTGGTGTTCTTGAGTTAGAACCAAGGGAACCTGTTCTCATACTTCCAGTTGTTTTTTTCCCAGTAGCTTAAGATAAAAAAAAAGAGAAAGAAATAGATATTCAACAAATATTTTTCAAATGAATTTATTATCACTTAATTTAAAATATATAAGAAATAACAATTTTCAAAATTTTTATGTAAATATTTTACCTTTTACCATAGCAATTCTTTAATTCCTCTAATTATGCTAGAATATTTCTTATACTTAGCCAAATATTTCATCACAATACAACTCTTTTATAGACCATTTCATGAAAATTTAATACTCTTTTCTAGGGAAGATTTTTTCATACATCATATAACTACTTTTCTTTATTTATATTTTGATTCACAAGTACATTTCTTTAATGTTTCATATCAAACATTTTCCAAGATAAAAACTTTTTTCTTAAGTTTTTTTTAAAAATACATTCTCTAGTTTCTAATAATGTAAACAGTAACAACCATCTGAGTTTTTGAACACTAGTTAAAAGATCAATTTGTCAAAAGTAATAAAAAAAAATTCCTTAGAAATTTTTTGACCCCAATGAAAGACTGCTACAAAATCTAATTCCAATCATTGTTAAATTTATAATTGAAACAAATAAGAAATTAAAACTAAATTTTGTCATCATATTTAGAGCTCTTGAAAACAAGACAGACAAAACAGCATGTATGAACGAAACAATACAATCAAGGTTTACATTTAAGAACACAACTGAACAAGATTGTTCCAAAATCAAAAGTCAATATAGTGATAAAAGCATCAATGATTATACATTTAAATAGAGTAAAGAATTAATACAATGAACAAACCTCAGGGGGACTTTTTATCCTCCTGTTATTGGGGGAAAGACTTAATAAATATTAATTTATCTAATAGTCACATCATGTTCAATTAATTCAGAACCATGTTTCACACAGTCTAAAATTTGTAGCACACTATGTTTTTGCAAGCTGGACTTTAAACATTATACTATAAAAAGATATTTCTTAAATTAAGTAAAACTAGTATAATATTAGAGTTCTTACAACATTTTCTACTATTAAATGAAGGATAATCTTTCAGTGGTAGATTCAAAATTCAAATAGTTTTTTTCATCAGTAGAATTTCTATTTAAAACTGATAATGCATACATAATCCTAGATATGAATGGCATACTTGTTTAATAAAATGAATATGGTCCTGCATCTTTTAGTTGGAACAGGCAGATCAAAAAATTCTTACTAGTATAGTCTCTCAGTTTATTGTCTTTGTCAAAATCAAGAATTTTTTGCATAGAGATGGTCAAAACTTACATAAAGCCAAACAATTTTAGAATTAGCAGGCTCCTAAGTTCAAGTTAAAAACGAATAAACTTGAATTTCCTATAATAACTCTGAAAGGGTATTACTATTAACTGATTTATGTTATGGAAGGTTGTGTTGGAAAACCACATACAATTTGTAGGAATGCTGTTATCACAGTAGGAAAATCTATTGGAATGGTCAAAAACACATGATGCAGGGAGTACTTCTTTAAGATGGATTGTCATGTCTTCATGTTTAACCAGGACTGGTGAAGCTAGAATAAAAATGTTTTTAATAGAATCAATTTAAAATATGTGATGTCCTCTAAATATATATATATATAATACTTATTGTAATTTTCTTCAATCTTTGATCAAAGATAGAATAAAATTTAACTTCTTTTATAACCCTTTTTATTATTTTTCTGACAAATGAAAATACACGGCATTTTTAAATATTGTACACATTTTTATATGTGAAATGATAAGGTATTTTCTTAAATATCTACAGTACTTAAAATCTTATTTTGTAGCACTTTTTTTAAAACTGATTTATCCAAACAAATATTTTCCTGAAATCAATCCCTATCAGCATTTTGTTTAAATAAATAAAATTTAACGAACAATAAAATTATCAATTCTGCACTTTTTATGAACTAGTAGATGACAAGAGAATGCATGTGTGAAAGGCGTTTTTATTATTTATTCTAATTTGAAAAGGAATAAAAACATTGAAAATTTTTTAGTCAAATTAAGACAATTTAAATTATGAACTAAAATTGTCAATTTGAATTAAACTGGATACTGAACAGGGCCTTGGCCTTTTAGAATCTTTTAAAATAAGTTTACTAACCAGTAGTGTAGGCAGAAAAATTAATTTAGAAGGAGCCAAATCTAAGCATTTAATAACAAGAATCATAACTATTTATTGTTATTCGGTGCATTTATAATAAACTTGTATAAATTCAAAATAATTTATAAAATTAAACAAAAAAATTTATAAATACTAAAAAAAAAATCAATCAATTTCATTTTAAATAAAAATTTATTATTAACTAAATTTAATATTAAAACTAGTTTAAAATCAGCAATAATGTATAGAACTCATGGATATATATTGCACATATATGACAGCAAAAAGTAAAATATATATTTTAGATGTAAAAATATTGTGCAAAAAAATTCTCCAAATGGTTTTAAAAGTCATAAAAATATATTAAAAATGCGTCTTTTAATGCAAAAAAAAAAGTTTAAACACTTAAAAACATTTCAGTTTCATGCAATTTCTTATTAGTTGCAAAAGTGATTTATTGTAGAGATATTTTTTTTAAAAAAATTAAGAAGAAATATTTAAAAAAAAAATTTGTAGAAGAAATATTTTTTTAAAAAATGAAAAATATAATTTAATATATTTAAATTCTAAGTGGTAATACTTCTTAAATCAATTTTGTTTTCTAGGAAAAGGCAAATAAAGTAGATTTTACCCAAATTTTTCTAAAAGAACTACTTGTTTGCAGGAGAAGGGAGACAGTGTTTAAATTTAACGCATCTACTGTACACTTTCTCAGCTACATTCATTGACTCAACACTAAAACACCTTCAAATATTTATTTTTAAAAGTCTTATATAATCAAATAGTAAATAATTTACTATTTGTAAACTTCTGCTATTTTTAACTATAAATAAAGTGGGAGAGAGTTTGTAATTTTCTGTTTTTACTTTTTAAAACAAAACTGATTTTCCAAAAAAAATTTCATTTATTTTTTTTCACCAAAAATTAATAATTGGAAACAAAAAAAAAAATAGGAAAGGAAGAAAAGCCCAATCAGCAACCGAATGAAAAGATGACATATATATATAAAAGGAAAAAAAAACCCCTTGAATATTCAAATTTGG
>BMAV01017016.1:28827-72244 GCA_019973955.1 Trichonephila inaurata madagascariensis | reverse complement strand
ACGTAAGTACAAATACTTTTAATTATAATAATCCAAACAAACATCGTTTTAAGCACAAAACAGCCCTCCATTTTACATTCTTCATCGTGAGGTTTTCATGTATCTCATAAAATACAAAAATCACATAAGAATACGGTAATACTTAAATTAGAGATCATTCTAGAACTGAAAACAACCAGGAGTACAAGATGTTTTGGTTCTGAAAGAAAATTATGTTCCATAGTGAAAAGAACTTAAAAACAAAAAAAGGGCAAATTTCATTGATGCAATAGTAATTTTCACTAAAAAAAATTCTTGTTCTTATGTATTAATTCTAAGATAGATAATTAACTGCCAAAGATTTTACAAGTAACTATATTTTTTAACCTATAATTACCCAAAAGTTGATTGAAATTTACCTAGGGCATGGGGGTAAATAATTTTCCTTTTCTTACCATATAAAACTGTTAAATCAATCTTTCTGTTACTTAATCAGCAAGTAATTAATGATTAATCCATTAATGAACAAGAGGTGACTAAAACACACAAATATATTTTTTAAAATAAAAATGACCAATAAAAATGTATATTAAAGCAATTTTATATCATAAATATTTACTAAAAAAAAATCTGTATCATAAAAGCTTGTGTCAAATGTAAAGCAGCAGTTTTAGGTATTTTATATTTATGATTTTTTTTTTTTTTTTTTTGGCTTAATGATTACTTTTAGGACCTATAATCAATGATACACACAAGGTTGTCATTTGAGGGTTCAAACTTCTCCCATAGACCAATAGATTTTCAGCATGAAGATTATGCCCTCTGGTGCTTTTTCATGTGTACCTTATTTTAAAAATATAATTCCTACCATGAAAAAAAGTCTTTGTATGCCCATAGTTAGAGTCGAACAAATCTTCTAGTTTTCCTTTCTGTCTCTTCTACTGAGACATTATTTAAAGAATATTTATCTTTTACATGCCATCTTGTACATTTCTCACTGATTTTGATCTTCACTCACAGCTTAAGTAATAATTCATTAATCTTGCATTAGAATTGTACAGCAGAGCAAAAACAAATTTTTGAGCCACTGATGACAATTAAGATCTAGTCAGATTTTCTCAGAAGTAGTTAGTTGTAATACATTATGGCTTTTAGTAGAATTTTAACTCAAATTCCCTACTTCCCTAATATAATTTCAATCCAAATTTACTAGTAAAATAACAATTGTCCTACATGTCTATTGGAGACTGAGAAAGATGTTTAATATACTTGAAAAACAATGTATGCCATATCTTTAGGATATATCATCCTGTTTTTAAATTATCTGATAGTGTCCAAATTGATTCAGCATAAAAGTTTGAAAAGAAAAAGGCAAACTTAGATGATAACTCATCAATTAACTATGGTTTTATTAGAATTTTAATGCAGAGTTCTAAGACAAAGATCTTTCAAAAAGAAAAGAACTTAAAATTCCTTGTTAAATTTTTAACACAATAGAATATATATTGCATCTGTTTTACCCAGTAAAAATAACTATCCAAAAATCTTGAAGCTTTATTTTTAAAGTGCTTTTATAATCAAGCAATTTTAAGTATCTTCAATTAATCTTTTATAAGGATTTTTTTTTCAAAGCATGAATTATGAATCTACCACAACATTAGAAAATCAATTCTATATAGGAGCATAAATTTTTTGAGTACTACACAATAAGATTTTTTTACATAGGTTAGTTAAAAACCTTTAAAAATAAATCAGAAATATAATAAGATGCTAACTAAGAATTTTTAGAACTAAGAGAGTAACTAAAAATAGAAAATACTTGAGTAATTTTACTTTTCTCAATACTAGAAAGAGAGCTCATTGCTATTTCATAATTTTTTAACAAAACATTTAACATCAATCAATATATTTATCATATATATATATACCGTATTTACTCGAATCTAAGCTGCACTTATTTTCAATGTTAATGCTACTGAAAATCAGGTGTGACTTAGAATTGAAGGGAAAAAAATTTGTTGGATGGGGTATTTAGAGCAATTACAGGTTCAGATACGTATTTAAAAATTTATAATAGTGATAAAAAATCCAATTATTCACTTCTTCTTAGTTCTCATTTTCAACCTTTCATCCCATCAGTGGGTCGATAAAAGAGCACTAAGCGTGCTTGGGAACTGAACACTGGAGGTTTCACGTCAGACTAACCACTTGACCAAAATATCTGCATATGCACCCCAGCGCCTAAGGTCACATAAACTGAGATAAGCACAGTAGGCCTTGGCCCTCGTGGGCTGTAGTGCCACTGAGTTCAGTTCAGTTAGTTCTCATTTTAAATTTATTCTATTTTTGTAAAATTAGATATCAATAAATCATTTTATACTATTTTTCATTTTTCACAAAATCTTGTTGAGAATTTGGGGTGTGGCTTAGATTTGAATAAATATGGTATATATATGTAAAAATTTAATTTAATTTAAAACTGATGAATAAATATAATATACTTCACAACACTTTTATTAAAATAGCAAAATTATAATGATGTAAAAAAAAATAGGAATTCTGAATTGATAAAAACACCTTGTTAAAATAATAACATACAATATAACAAATAAATCCCCAAAATTGTGTTCCCTTAAAGGACAACATTATAAGAGAAATATGTATATATTTGCAAGCAAAGTTAAACAATGTGATATTCAGACACGACAGAAAAATAGCCATAAGAATACAAACAATAAATAATAAAGTTAGTGATTAAAGATTGAATTGACTATTTCAACAAAACCCATTTTAAAACACAAATAATGTCCACAGTACATTGGATAGAAAGATATTAAAGCACTTAACTAAATTAAGACTGTGTTTCAAATTTTAAAAAAACCATTGATAATGAGCTTTACAACACAATTGTATATATATATATATATAGACTTTGTAACATTATAGACTACCTAAAATAAGATGAAATCTTTATATATATTTCAGTTTTAAACTAATAAATATTCAAGGCTTTCATTTTCTTTATCAACAATAAAGCCCATTTTGAAAAAAAATTCAAGGGATTCTTTTTCGTATTACAGCAGCAAATGTTTGTTTCAGTCTATTTTTTTTAGAATTAAGATAACATTTTACAAATTCTGCATAACATAATTTAATAAGTTTCTGTAAAAATTAAGGACTTCTGACAATGGATTTTAAGATGATTCAGATGTTTATGTAATGTTTAAATTATTTGGATTTATGCATAACATTCCTGAAATTATCTTAAAAAGGAAACATGAAAAATATAATATTCATACTTCAAATATTTTTTAAAAATAATTCACAAGAATAAACATTATTCTTACTCCTCAAAAATTAATTACACAATTTTGTTTGATTTGTAATCAATGAATAATATGAACAAGAAATGATATATGCTTACAATTCTACATTAATTCATTGCCTCAATCTTGTAATGGTACCTACAGAAAATCCTTGGATATGATCTCCACCTTTTTTTAACTTTCCATATTTTTTTACTTAACATTTGAATAAAATATAACACGTATGAAATTTTAATATGAATCAGTAAATTTGTTTTAGTCATTCTTGTTAATACATAGTTTGTTTTTAGATATTTTGGAAAATTTCCTTAACCTTCTACATTAAGATCAACAAAAACATTTTTTTTTTCAATTTCCCAAACAAGAATGTGCAAACTACATACCATATATGCAAGTAACCATTGGTTTTCTGTAAGTGAAATAACATGCATCACTTGACGTCTTCATAATCAAAGTAAATATCATTAAATCAACAAATTCCATGCATCAAATTAAATTCAATTGAAACTAATAAAAAATAATTATAAGATTGATAATATTTCTAATATCACCTTTACAATTAATTTTATTATCGATAACTTTGTTACCCCCTCTTTTTTTTGCATTTTTCACACGATCTCTTTGCTAGATGGGGTTGTAGAAGTCGAATGGTCATGAAATTCGACTTGCAGCCTACATTTCAATTAAGATCTGTATTCCAGCTTAATTTCTCACTAGAACTTTTCCTGTAAGGGACCGATACATATTAAATCTATCGCAACCCAAAGTCCTCGCTTTGAAGAGGCACGGTGAGAAGAGTTAGATGCCAGTTGAAGTGTCGATCTATACATCTGACATTGGTTCAAAATTACAGGGTATTTTGAATGTGGTTAATGGATTTTGTGCAAGGTAGATATATATACAGTAGAAAATCTTCAATACAACTTTTTGTTATCATAAACCATGTTTAATTACACTTTTATGATTTAAGTTGATTTTTACATATTTTTCAATTTTTGTCAATATTAATAGAATAAATACTATTCTTCTTAGCTATATAAAAAGATTTTTACTCATTGCTTTGTTTTTTCTCAGCCCTTTTTTATAGCATCTGAATGTTGTATAATAATTTCAGAATCCATGATGATTACTATTGGTCCTCTATTTAGCAATATTTTCTTCAAAAATTTTAAAATAAAAACTAAATTCTCCTTGCTTCAGCCTTTGTTGGTAACTCTAAAAACAACAAACTCATAATAACTGTAACTGCTATTTTTGTTATTTAGAATTCTTCAAGGATCAAGTTTAAAAGGATTATGGGGTTCACAAGAAATGCAATGTTTAACTAAGCACATTAAATTATATGCAAGGGATTTTCTAAAAATTATGTTTTCAGATTTGAATATAGGACAGAATTGAAATATCAAAACTGTATTAACTGCAATTGATTTAGAGAAAAAGAAGAAAAGTTGAATCAATTAAGTTTAAATTTTTATTAAGTGGTCACAGTTATTTATTTGCCCAACAACACAAGTTTTTGCAGTTATAGAAGCTCATGCAAAGCAGTAAATTTATAATCTTAGTGACTGATATTACGTAATTCAAAATAGTATAAAAGAAAAAACCCTGTCAGTATTGTGTTGAAATGAATCACCAAGATTTCTTTTCCACAAAACCATTGAAAGACGCTATTACCAAGAGAAAAAAATCAATAAGAGGACTAACAGTCAGTTGGCCTAACATGTTGCAGATAAAACTAGAAAAGTCAAACTCAAACAGCATAAAGTTAAAATGTAATTTTGATGAAGATGGTACCTTTCATGTAATTGACATTTAAAAAAAAATAGGCAGGCTAGCAATCTTAAGAAATATAAATTAACCATTATTGTACCCTAATGGTAGAACAATTTCAAAGGAAACAAAAAAAGTCGAATTTATTAAAAGTATATAACTCCAATAAAACACGATTTTTACAGGATATTAAGAACAACACATGGAGATCAAGATGTAGATTCAGATAACTTGGAATAAGATGTTTGTTGTGATGAATAAACAAACTCATAACAACATAAATTTCTTATTTTCAGCTGCCAAAAGGTATAAATCCTAAAGTTTTTAAGATGCTGCCACTATCCAAACACACATTTTCATTTATGCATCCTATACATGTCTAATTGCAGTGTCAAGCTTAGAAAAAGACTTTATATACTTTTCTGATCAAATAGGAATTTTTTTTTTTTTAAAAAAAAGTTATGCATTAAAAAACCTTAATAATCTCAAAGTTTGCTTTTTGAATGATTCAATCAGCACTGTGTGAAAGCAAATAGGGTATTAGCAAAGGCCATAATTTTAAAACATAAAAATGTGATGAAGATCCAAGATTAAATCATGTAAAAAAAACAGTGTATTGTCTACAACAAATTTATTTATATTGAAAAAAGTGCACAATTTTGTGATATGATGAATATATTCCTCATTAGTAAACAGTAACTAATGGCAATTTAAACAGCACAATTTTAGTTAAAACTAAAATTTATTCATAAACTTCAGATTGTTCGAAGTATTTTAAGGCCAAGTTTAAATGAAGGTTTATAAATAATCATGAAAAAAAAAACCATATATGATATAATTCTTTTTGTTTTGTTAATGTATTATTGACTTCTATTAGTCTTTACTGTAGCAATTATAGATTCATATATTGTTTTAAACAAAGCAATTAGTGGCACAATATTTTTCTTTGATTGAAAAAAGTAAATTAGCTGTACCAAACTGTCACCAGATCAACATATATAGTACATTACAGTACAACAAAAGAATTTGAAGCCTGCAAGTATAATAGAGTTGTGCAAAAAAATGATGTAAATTGTGTGTTTTACCTGCAAAGAATTCCATTATGTATAGTACCCCATGCTTCTCAATACCATTACCCAACAGCAGATTAAAATGAGAAAATGATTTGTCATGTTTTTTCATTCAAATGCAGACTATGTTAACTAAGTAAATAAATTAATATGTGAATTCTAAAAAATTTAAAAAGTTATTTCCTTACAGCTTAATTTAATACAAGCCATAACTCTGTGTTTGAGAAGTATACTCGTCATTGCTTAATTTATGCAACATAGTTTAGATATATATTTTTCCACAGATGTTGAAAGAGTTAACTTTCTAAATCAGGGATGGCTAACCAGTGGCCCAACATAACTTTACAAAATATGATTATTTTTTGCAATATTTTTGTTTTTGTACTTTTTTTAACAAATAAATCCCTTGACTGTTTCCATTTTATAATGTTGCTTCTGTTTTTATAGATACTTAGAAGTGGGCAGTATTGCATTGCAGCGATACCCTGCAGTATCATGCATGATTTCTGTACCTTTTTTTCAACTTACACCAGCAAAGCACTCTTTTAGAAAACGAAATTTATCGAACATAAATCGTGCTCAAACTTATCGAATGATAACCTGTAACATCAATTACGATGTGCAAATACACTCATTTGAGATTGACTTACTAGAACTAACAAGGGGAGGGCACGATTGAGGAAATTCATTCAGGGTCAAGACTTGGTGTAATAGTAGTACTCTTTCAGGGTATTCAACCCTCAATGTAACTCCACCGTATGGCTGGTCAATTCAGAGAATTTATGCTTAGCTTTTATACAATTAAATTTTGATTTCCTCCAGTCACACAATGGCGCAGTTGGTAGGACACCTACTTTCTACTCAAGCCGACAGGGTTCAAGTTGCGCGAACAACTTTTTTTTTCAATTCATTTATTTTTTTAAATTAAATAAATTTATTTATGAAAGGTTTATTAAATATTAAATGATATTTTATGTAATTATTTTGTATTTCATAAAGTAAAAAAAATTACTGTATAATTATATAAATTTTTATATTAAATTTCATAAATATATTTTTATATTAATAAATAATATTTAAAATAAAATATATAATAAATATTAAATGATATTTTACATAAAAATCAGTTACAAATAGTTTTATAATGTGAAATACAATATACTATAAATAAAATATTATATATAATATAAAATATTTTATAATTAATAAAAATATCTTTTTTATATGTTATTAATTGAATTATTTCATAATTATATAAGATATTTAAATAATTTTAATAAATGTATTTAAATAATTTTAATAAATTAATAATAAATTAAATAATTTTATAATTCCGAATAATTTAAATAATTAATTCATTTAATTTTTTTTTACTTTATTAGATACAAAATAACTACATAAAATATTTAATAAATCTTTCATAAATAAAATAATTAAATGAATTGAAAAAAAAGTGTTGGTCGCATGATTTGAACCCTGTCCGCTTGATTAGAAAGCAGGCGTCCTACCAACTGTGGCATTGTGTGACTGGAGGAAATTAAAATTTAATTATATAAAAGCTAAGCATGAATTTCTAAGGCTATTTTCTCCGAGTTGACAGGCCTTTCAGCGGAATTACATTGAGGGTTGAACACCCTAAAGTACTTCTATTACACCAAGTCTCGACCCCAAATGAATTTCCTTAGTCGTGCCCTCCCCTTTTAAGTGAAAGAAATGAGAAACAAAAATCTCATTATTAAATAAATGAAACATTATTTAATCTCTCATTCCATTTTAATTTTTTATATTATTTATGTCTGTATACATGAAAAATAATGAAAACAATAACAGTCCATTCTGTTTAAAATTTTCACTCCAATAAATGTAATTGGTTCAAATCTAATATAAAGATATATATTTTTATATGTGTGTGTGGCCACAGGATAACAATCTTTTTTTTGAAGTGGCCAGCAAGGTCATTTGGGTTGGCCACCCCTGTTCTAAATACTTGAAGCAAGAATTATTTCTTTTCCAATTTCTATCATCTTACCTCTTTGCATTAAACATGTGTTGCTTTGAATTCTGGGAAGTTAGTTTACAGGATAGATGCTTCTCTGTCTGATTCTCAGTTGCATCTTTGATATAAACACCACCAGAAAGGAAACACCAGATGAGAATTTTGAAGCTACATCCTTATTAATATTATAAACGCAAAAGTTTATATGGATGTTTGTTACTCTTTCACGGAAAAACTGAATGGATTTTAATGGAACTTTAAAATAATATAGATTATACATCAGAATAACACATAGGCTATAATTTATAAAGATATAGTGTGAAGTTTCCAAAATATAATAATTGTCAAGAAAGTAGGAAAAAATTCTGCCATCCGCAAAAAAACTCGCAACAGCATAAATCTATCTTTTTTGTGTGAAGCAAAACAATTCCCTTTTTGTTTTGTCTATGCCATGCCTCAGGGCGAGCTTGCTTTTAATTTATTCCTTTGATCAGTGCAATCACTATTTTTTTTTATTTCATAATAAAACTAGATTTCGAAGGGAGAGGTGGTGGCACAAGATTTTAACATAAATACAACAGAAAGTAATATTAATGCATTACACTTCCAGATATAAATTATTTACACTATTTTAAGCGTTCATTACACAAAATTTGTAACAATGCGTTACTTTCACTGAGTAGAGATCAGCTTCGGAAAGTGTTTTCAAAAATCGACTGACAAGAGAGTTGCGAGGAGTTATAAATAAATAAAAATCACTTTTACCAGCTATTAGATCTACAAACTTAAAATTTAACAAACATGTTTTTTTTGTTGTTCAGCTGAGATATGCAAAAAGCTTTTCTTTGTTTAATGTGCGATTCATGTAAAATTATTAAAAAACTTCTTTATCCTTCAATCTGTATTGTTTAATTTTTCAATTTACCCGTGCGTAGAACAGGTATACCAGCTAGTTAGATTGTATATGGAACAATGTCCCTTATTCCACATGACCATTATTTGGTTAAAGAAACTTGCTTAGTATGACTTCATGAAATTACACTCAACTATTTTTCAGCATACTCTCGCCACCTGGACATCTTTGTATAGATTTTGAAAGTTAAAGCCTTATTTAACACTTTTCAAATATTAAATGTAATGCAATTAATTAGTTAATTTTTCTTATTTTATAAATGTGTTTTTAATCAGTACCCATAGGTAGTTCTGATATAACTTCAGCTCCAAGGTTATCAAATTAAAATAAATATCCCAATTTTTTGATTTAAAATGTCTCATCAAAAAGTTATATGTTAAAACAGTACACATTCACTAGTAAACCATTGTTTCCATAAATACTAAGTATGATGAAATACACTTATATATACACACAAACTTGCAGTTTTCCGACTTCATTGTACATAAAAGATTATTTTTTACACACAGAAAATGGATAATCTTTATTTTAATGCATTAAAACTATTGTTTAGCATTTGTAGATGTTAGGATATTGTAGTGTATTCCTTCAAAAGAAACAAAAAGGAAGGTGCATATACTCAACTGGAAAAAAAAGACTTAAAAATATATATGACTTAAGAAAATTTTTTTTATTTACCCATAATTAAAAAATGCTGAATGAATAATTTTTAATACAAAATCAATGAAACAATAGTTAAAATGAAAAACTGTGTTTTTAAAAATTTCAAAGGACATACAATGAAAATATATGCAGTTATAACATTTTTAAATTACATGAAGAGAATTGATTACTAAGATATTTTAATCGATTATTTTTATTACTAATAAATAAGTACCACAATTTCAATTATTCCATTGCAAGTTATCATTGGATTTTAAATTTAATATTTTACTGTTAGTCAATACATATATAAATGTCAAAAAAGATAAAATTTCATGATTCATAAAATAATTTTCTAGATAAATTTCAAGTAATCTGTTGAAGTATTCATAAACATTGAACCACATTCCTTGGTCAAGCTTTTTTTTTTTCTTTCTTTCTGTTTGCATTCCTAACTATAGCATCCTGTGAAAAGAGTATGTAAAAAAAGTGTTTGGGTTCATATCCTATTTTAAGCCACACCAAATTACTGTCATTATTTTGGATAAGAGTAAAATACAAAAATGCAAGCTATTAAAGCAATTTGGAGGAACTTTTTCTTTGTAGCCAAAAGGTATGTACTAAACTAATACTTTATTGTTTTTTTTTTAAATAATGCTGCCATGGTTTTGAAAAAAACAAATACCGTAAAATCCGGCATATAACGCGCACTTTTAACACCAAAAATAAGATCAAAACTTACGGGTGCGCGTTACACGTCGGGTATAAAAATGAGAGCTTTAAAAATAAGTTTAAAAAAAATAAGATCAGCATAAAAAAGAATTAGACTTCTACATATTTCGAAATACTGTTTGTTTAAAAGAAATGACATTCATAATGAACTTAAAAGGTCGTAACTCTAAAAGTATACTATTTTTGCATAAGTTTAGGAAAATACCTCGAAAAAACCGCTTCAAAACATAAGAGTGTTGCATACGTACACGCACACCTTTCAGGTATTTTCATAAAAAAAGGGGGTGCGCGTTATACGGCGAATATACCTAAAAATTAAAAATTGCAGCTTGAAAATATGGGTGCGCGTTATACGCCGGATTTTACGGTATATATGCTTGATGAATTTTTCTTTTAGCAGAGTGCACAGTCCATATAGTAATACTTCTTTCTTTTGACATATACTGGGTGAATGTTGAAAAAGTTCAACTGATTTTGTGCTTCACATTAGATGTACTGAAAAAGAACAGGGAATCTCTCATCTAAAAAATAACTCCTAAAAAGTTTCACAGTTTTGCAACATAAAAATTAATAGCAGAAGATACGCTAATTACTCTAAAATTAGATAATGAAAGATGAGTAACTTTCATTAAGTTTTCTTTTAGAACAGGCACTATTTAACTTCTGTTCCTAATAGGTTCCCAAAATGCTTGAGACAGTTAAAATTTATAATTGAAAATAGTTTAAGGAAAAGTGTTTTTGAAATATTTTTAAGTGACATATTTATTTGCATATGCATATTTTATTGGTCACTATTTGGTGTTTTCTTTAAAAGTTCATCACGAATTAAACTGCTTTTTTTTTTACTTGATAAAGAGTATCATGATATGCTGTATCTTTTCTATCATCTTTTACACAAAATATATGCTTGGTGTTGAAATATATGTTCTGTAATGAACGAAAATTGTGAAGAAGCTTAAAGGTTTTATTCATATTATAGAACATCAAAGTCTTAGCAGAACGTGACACATATCGATAAAAAAACTTACTTTTAGATAAAGTATACAGTATGCAAGAAATATTGAATACAATACAAGTTAAGGACCTCATGTTATTCTGGTTTTTGAAAACAGGATACCTCACAAGGTATAATTCTTTTGAGACTTTTCATATCAAATACTTAAAATGCAGACAGAGTGAACAGTTTTGTGAAAATCAGAGTGACTACTGTTTTAAAGATAACTTGAGCAAAATAGTATTCATTCATGGAAGGTTTTACAAAGTAGTCTCTTCATCTACAACTTTTGAATATGCATTCTGTGTGCCTTTACATTTCCACTTGCACTTATTTATTTATTGCAAAATCAATAAAATGCTTGAATTACTTTAAATAAAAAAAAGCCTCTGTTTATTATTTGTTTCATTACTTACTGAATAACATTGTACCTTTTAAAAATTAAATAGAATGCTTCTTTAACTTTCATACCTAGCTCTTTCCTGGATTTAGAAGGAACTTCGCTAAAATGACCTTTTTAAGGTAATTGGACTTGGAACACACTAAAGCTGAATAAACTAACTCTATCATACTTATCAAGTGTGAATAAGAAATATAAAAATTGTTGAAAAGGCAATCAACTGTTTATTATGCAAAATCATACATTTTATATGTTATGTAGTTAGATAGATCCTGCCATCCTTTAATTAGTAAAAGTGATTGAACGAATTGAGAAAAAATATACAAGTGAAATTTTTTAAAAAAAATCAAATAACCATTCTACTTGTAAATGATTGAAACTTATTAATAATATATTAAATATAAATCTTACATTTGCATACATTTATCTATACATGAATTGTAATATATGCACATGCAATTAACTAAACTCTAAAAAGATGAGCAACTAAAAATAAGTATGAATATTTTAATTCCTTCCAAAACAATATATAACCTCATTCACACACACAAAAATAGAATACTAGTCTCTGTTCCAAAAACAACAGAACAGTGGAACTTACTCTAAATAAGATAGTGGAACTCATCCTTAGAGTACTAGAATGAGATGAAAATGAAGATCAGGCAGACACTTATCATTTAAATTTAATATTAAAAAATAATAGATTTGTATATCCTTATATCACATATGAAAAAAATATCAATTCTAAATAAATTCAAAGAGTACCATGAAAATACACATTTCAAAAATAACTTCAAAAGTTAGTGTTTCTGTGTTTAATTTGACATTTTACTGATTTTTAACTGTAATATACTTTTAAAAACTCTTATTTGTACTCCAAAGTTACAATATTATTAATGTAGATGATAGTATCAAATGCTATAACTTAAAAATTTATATCTTTATTAATTTATTCTTAAATTTCCAAAATAATATTAACATATAATTAATTGATGTTTAGTAGAATTTTAAGAAACTGACAGGGTTATGTTGCATAACTACATAAGCTTGTTATAAAGGTCAGTTTACAAAACTCATTCTGTAAACAATTTTCCCAATTATTGATTTTTTTATGCTACTAAAAAAAGGAATATTCTTGCCAGTGCATGACTAATAACTGAAGGGCATTTCAAAATGGAGAAATAAACCCCTGAGAGATAGCAAATCAAAAACCAGAAGTTTAAGTAGTTCAATTTTTAAAACTTAAGTCAGCTTACTTATTTGAAAATAAATTTTTTTCCCACATATTTGTGTCAGATAATTAAATATATATTTGCATTTATATGTGTCTGATGTATAAATATCACAAAATATTTAATTTCTTCAAATGCAATACTCCAATTGTTAATTTAATGAAAAATCATTTTAATAAACTCATACTATACACGGTAATTTATGATTACATGACTCATAGAAATATATAAGCATACAATATATATTAAAAACAGATCCCTACATTCATAAAATTTTATACATTCAAGTTTTTACTAACATAATGCAGTAGATGTATAGTTTCGATTTTTTTTACGGAATATTTTATTTGGATCAAAATATCACCAATATGCATCAAAATGTTTTGAAAAATGCGAATTCTAGTAATGCACAGCCTAATATGATTCTAACAATCCAAAGCTATTTTAAGGGTATTTTAAAATTGAATTTGCTGTGCATTTAAAGCAAGCAAAATAAATGAAGCTAAACAAAATGAATACCTTCATCCCGGCGAATTTGTGCAAGCAATAATGCTGTAGCTTGCGGATCACTGTTACTTCTTTGGCGGCGATGGCCTAGTAACTTAGATTTTTCAATTCCACTTAAAGATAAAGACATATTAAATTCAAAACATTACTTTTTTTTCAATATTGTGGTCACATCTTCATGTATTTAAGAACCTGTCATTCTGCAGACATATGACTAAAAATCTAATTTCGCACATCATAAAATTTGATTATTGTTATAAATTTTGCGATAACTGTAATTAAAAAGCATTGATACGGTAAATTTATATATACGACCCGCACAAACTAATAACTGTCAGCATCCGCCCGGGATCTTCCCTCCATCTCTCATTAACGATACCTTCGTATATTAACTCTTTTATTTTCTTGACAGAAAAGTCACCATGTTTATCGAACGGCGCGACACCTGCAGGATTTAAAACGAAAGTATTGACAGAAATGCCAGATCAAGCGTTGCATAAGCAATTGCAATCACTTAAAAAAAAAAAAAATCTTTTTTTTGTCGAGGGAAATATTGCCTCAAACCAACAAACGTTATTATAATTGGAATTTTTATACTGTTATTGTTTTTTTCTCAACGTTCCATGATCATATAACTTGTGAACCATTTTGAAATCCAGAAAAGAGATTTCTAATTAATCCTAGCTTATATGAAGTTGCTTTTCTACTCAACCCTATATAGAAATAGTTTTGTTTTATGCGTAACGTTAACGAAATGTCAAGTTGCTCTCGTTCTTCGGCAAACTCAAAGAAGAAAGTTTGCTTCTCATTGGTTAAGATACAATCAACAAGGGTTGAGTGATTTGGCGCTGTAGCGTTGTTTTGTGCCTTAGTGATTCATTGAAATACAAGGATATTCTTAGTTTAGAATTATTTTTATCCTTAAGCACATTGTGACGGGCTCACACGTCTTTTCTTTAACATAACCTCTGGGTTCTTTGGTGGCCAAGATTAATGGCAACTCTTTTCCAACCAAAACTCAAGAAGCGAAATGTGAACAAGAAATGCAAATAAGATAGCTTTTAAAAGAACAGAAGTTTCAGTAAGCAAAAGGGCAATTTGGGGAAAGTTATGTCTGAAGAGATACAAGCGTGAATTGACAGCCACTCGTGAAGTTACCTGGAAAGTAAACCAGTAATATAAGGTGCATACCATTGGATGCGCGCCCACACGTCTCCATATAGAAATCTAATCTTAGTTGGATTAAGGTAGGACTGATTCTTTGATATTAGGACTTGTAATATTATTAGAAGTGAGAGTAGGCGGATTGAATAATTATTTAGAGAAAGTGGTTTAAGTTACGCGATTTGGTTTAACTATCATTGTGTGTGTTTGTTCTCTCTCATTCTAGATTCTCGCTATTTAAATTTATCTAAATTGTTAGACATTTAAGTTCTATTCTTATTAAAGTCATATTAAGAATTTAAAATGTCTATTCCTTTTACAAATCCTACACCTCTAGCTCACGCTGACAATCAAAGATACGGTCACCAAAGGTGGGGGGCGTATCACAGCACACGCGTTTGATTCTGTCGCGTATTTAAATTTCGTCATAAAAATATTATCCAATACTTTATTTTTTCTTTCATCTAGAATCTTAATTTTTTTCATTGATTTAATTTTGTAAAAAAAACATTTGTTATTTGATTTAATAAAGAATACTCTTATATATAAATGAAGAATTAAAAAAAAGTTTTTAATTGTGTTTGTGTGTGTTCTGTTATTGATAATACTTGAAAACTGAATTATATACATGAAGTTTAATCCATACGTAAAAAAAAGTAAGGAAGTAAAATATAAATAAAGAAGTAATGCCTTTTATTATACATATATTTATATTGGTAACATTAATGGACATTGAATTTTTGCATAAAGTTGTTACATGTAGAACAAATGATGGTTTTATTAATACTCATTAAAAGTAATAAAATGGCTAGTAACTACGGATCTAAGTAATTTTGAAAGATAGTCAAATAACGTGGACAATATTTTAAGAGGAATCCCTTCTTCAAGTTTCCACACCAAGGCCATGAGAAGGCTGAGCCTTGAGAGATTTAACGTGTGTTAATCTATACGAAGGAGCTTGCAATTGTGGCCACTCGACCACCGCGGTTATATAAAGTCATGTAAATACCTCAATACGATATTGAGGAATACATTTGTGATCTTAGAATCGTCACATTATATATAGTATAGAATATTACATGAAAAACACGTGGAAATATGTTACATCACATTTATATACCTGTCACTGTTTTTCATTTATCATTCTTTTCAGCCTACATAGGAAGGATTAGATCGAAAGCGAGCATCATGACAGAATTTTAATTTTTGCTATTATTTTATAATGAAACTTATAATTACGAAACATGGTTAAATTCTTTTTATTAATTCAATGTTTTCTTGATTAGAATATATGCATTCGGGGTGATCAGGTTCACATCCATCGAAGGAGGCGCCAATATTGGCCAGAAAATCGCTTAGTTCTGTAACCCTGCAAAATGCACAACTTCCTTATTGCTTTGTGCTTTCCTCCTCAAGAACAATCACGCTCTCTTTAACAACTTCCGTCTTTTTATTTACATTTCTTTTTCTCCTTGTGATGCGCGCGTTCGTTAATTTCTTACAACTTAAACAATCAATTTCTGCATTTTTCATTATTGACTGAATTTAAAATATACATTTCATTACGACTATAGCACATGTTGCAGAATAACCTGTGGAAATCCCTTTTCCCCTTAATATTTTTTGAAAATTTCCTAAAACAATTTTTAGTTTCGATGCGTTTTGATTGTGTAACGTAAAAGCAAAAAAAAAAAAAAAAAAAAAGTTTGGATGTTGATAAATTGTTTTTATACTGATATGTTCAAAAAGTCTTCCCAGAAATCAATTCTTGTGGAAGTAGTCCCAGTGAAAACGAGTAATTCTATTGTACTTAGGTATTTTATTTCATATTCAATGTTTTGCTTACTGCTTTTAAGTGTTTTAACATACTTTATGTATGGTATGAATATACTGAAGTGAATAATAATACTTAACAGTGTTTAGTTTTGAAAATTTATTTAATTAATTTGTTCTACTTTAATGAACTGTTGTTATCATTGTAATGAAATCAAGCATGACGTTTTAAATTCTTTTTTTTTAAAGTTAAATACTTGTTATGTTTTTATCGTTATAATGCTACTAAAATTATTTTTGTTTGTATTAGGCATACGAATGGAGTATATACTGTTATTATTTCATAAAAAAAGTTTTTTTAAAAAAAAACTCCTGTGTTATAATACTTATTTTGATATTTGTCATTTTATTGAAATTAAATTCATCTTTGGAGATTTTTGTAGGAGAAAATTACTAATCTTTGTAGCAGTTATACACATTTGATGGCCTCAAAAATTTATAAAATTAAATAATTTAAAAGCTGAGCATGTGTGCAAAAATTATTCATAATTCAATATATTTATAAAGTACATGTAATTTGGTGAATTTTGTGAAAGTTTTTTTTAATGATATATAATTTTATTTCTATGGTTTAAATGTAATTGAAGCAAAGTTAGAGCTGTTTTGCTGGCCTTTAAAATGAGTAATCAAACTATAGTTGCCCAAAAGAAGTAATACATCAAAGACTAACACATTTAAAACAAACAATGTAAAATACAATTTTTAATGTTTTTAGAATATTATTATTGTATTTTAGCAAACTAATAAATTGTTTTGATATAAAAGGAATTCATACTGTAAAATAATGAAGATTAATTCTTTTTAGAATTCTTTCAAAAGGATAGACACTTTTTTAGACATCGAAAAAGATGTAAAACTGCTCATTCTGATTACGGGTTTGGTGTGTCCTTTGCTATTTAAATTTGAAAAGTAAGCATGATATTGTTTTTACATCCACATATTCCATGCAGTGATAAATTTTTTTTGTTGATGGACCTTCAATTACCTTTCATGATATGTCTGTCCAAGATATGATTGTCTAAAGATATTATATCCAGTTGTCATTTCTAAATCCATGTATTAATCATCATTAAAATCTGGATCATGCTTTCTTGAAATCAACTATTGTTTCTCTTGGACCTTCTAATACAATGCTTATTTATTCTCCTCTTGCTGTTTTTCCTAATAAACCAACAGTCGAAGCTGTAGCAATCAAATGTATGTCATATATCAGACTAAATACTAGTTATTATTCAGAACAAAAGCTTAGCAATGTATCACAACTGATTTTTCTATTTATTCCAGATCTTTAAAAATATATAAGTAGTATTTTTCAACCATTCTTTTTTCAAATCAGTTAAAATAAAAAAGGAACACTCCAAACAAAATTAGAAAAAAAAAAAACACTCACACTCACACAAATGTAAGTTTTTTATTATCGAGTGAACATAAAGAATTGGAAAATAAATTTTTAACTAAAAGAACAGTGTAATGTATTTTTTAAAAAATACTATCTACTTAAAAAAAATTCCACCTGCTACTTTAAAGTAACAGCAATCAAGATTACAGAAAACAAGACTTATTCAGAAGTATTTTCCTTTTCAATATATATGTATATATATATACAAATATAAACTTTCCGGAGTGAAATTGTTATGCTGTAAAATCATCAAATCTAAGATTCACTTTGTTCTCCACTCCAGTCATATTCCATTTCTAATATTGATTTTTGAATGAAATTTTCATTATTAACAAAATAAAAGAAATTTGCCTAGACATTGTATGAGAACTTTTATCTGATTATGTTTATTTTGTGTAAAAAAAGACAGAAAAAAGCCTTTTTCATTTTGAACATTTATTAGTTTACTTATGTTGTATAAGAACTAATTATTTAAAAAACTACTGTGTGTTTCTCAATATGTATCACACTGCATAAAAAAATGTGTAAAATTAGGGTGTTCTAAAACAGGAATTTAGCAAGAAAAAGTTAGTAAAATCGAAATAGAAATTGAATGAAATGTAAATTTAGTTATAAAAACTGAAGAATTTGTAACATGATGCCTTATAAATTCAACTAAAATTGATTATTTTTTTATATTATTATATTACTATAATTTTTATATTATTATTACTATATTTATTGTTATTTTAACATCATATATATTATAAAGATTGTGTGTTTTTCAATATGTTTCAAATTAATAGGACATGTAAGTAATATATATACACACATATATACATATGTATCACACACTTGTATACACACACACATCATTTCAATATATTTTTAACTAAGGCCTGAAATAGAACTTTTAATTACTGTGTGTACAATCTCTCAAATTATTGTTATTTGCAAAGATTTGTGTAAAACAAAAAGTGAAGCACTACATGGAGATAAACTTTTATAATATCTCGTATGGTGAGTGCAGTTTAAACATGTATATGTGATACCAAGCTTGTTTTCTTGAATTGCAATGTTATATTTTTCATAGTTAAATATCAGTTGCTTATAATTTTTAATGATACTGACAAATATATTTTTTCTAAAAAGGTCACTTACACACATTTAAAATAAATCTGTTTTGTACCTATTAATCCATTGTCATCATATTTCTTTTCAGAATCACTATAAGATTAACTTATTCACATTTAGTTTTATTTATTTTTCTATTGTTATTGCTTTTGTATTCTTTTTTTATAATGATGAGTTATAAAATTCTGTATAGGGGGAAAAAATAATTTATAACAGCTTTGAAAATTTTCTCAGTTAAAGATAGATGATGAGTTAATTTTTATATGACTATCCCACAGAAGCATTTTAATTTGGTACAAAAAATAAACTAAATTCTAAGTCCTTTCTATTATGAGAAAAATAAAAATAATTGAATTGAGTAATTCAGCTTTCTTCCTTTATTATTAATCATTGTTAAAATCAATTATCTTGTTTTCTGAACTAGTATGCTCTGGTTTATCTAAAGTTAAATAACTCTGAACACTTTTAGATATAAAAAAATTTCTACAGTAATATGTTCCAGGTTTTCATTTTCCTTTTAAAATCAGCATATTTATGATATTTAAGTATCGTTTTGAATTAGTCAGTTTTCCAGGCATAAAATATGCTTCATATCTCTTCTCCTATATTACTGTGCCAAAAGGAATTTTCATATTGAAACAAAAAATTGCTCTTTAATAAAGAAAATCCTAAATTTAAGAACATTATATTTGGTAAACATATATGTATTATAGAGTGGTAGTGTATTACGCTTCTACACCACAGGTCCGGGGCTCAAATCCCGGGCTGGGCAAGGTCGACTCAACCTTTCATCCCTTCAGTGGGTTGATAAATGAGTACCAAGCTTGCTTGGGAACTAAACACTGGGGGGTTTGTGTCAGACTGACCACCTGATCAGAACAACTGCACATGCACCTCAGTGCTCAAGGTCATGAAAATTGAGTTGGGTACAGTAGACCTTGACCCTCATGGGCTGTTGTGCCATTGAGTTTTTTATATGTATTTATATAACCACACATTTTTTTCTATTTGAAAATATGTTAAAAAAATAGTAATATTTTTTTTTTTATATATTTAATGAAGACAAGCCTTAAAAATGATTTCCAAATAAGATTCAGTCACCTCATAATCATTTGCTAGTTTGAAATAAAAAAATACTGTACAAATTGCTGATAATTAAGTCTGATATTTTAGCTTAAATCTTTGAAATAATGATATATTATCTCATGTTGAAATTGTAATTCAGAACACTGTGTTTTGGTTACAAATGGCATAAAAAAGTTTCATTTATGCAGCAATTGTTACTTTTAGACAAATGTTTTAATTTCTTTTTAATTTATGTTTCATTTTAATATTAAATCAGTTAATTGTGATAAGCAAATAAAAAAAAAATATATATATTGCTCAGAATTAATTTATTTCTTTAATAAGAATTTTGAAATTTTCAAGTTTTATTTACTTTTTAAAGGTAGAAATGTGATATTTTGGCTACAGTAAGAATTTTGAGGTATGAAATTTTTATGTTATAAAGAAGATGTTATATTGCATCTTATAATTCAGTTTATTCACCATTGTGAAATACATAATTTATTGAATGCCAAGAAGATATTAAATTTGTTTAAATTAATACAAATAAAACTTTCATATTTATCTAAGAATTCTTATGTTGCTTTTAATAATTTATGCTAAATGCTTCAATATTTTGCAGTTCATGAATACTGAAGATGCTATAAAGTTATTATGTGTGGTAAGTTTTATACATAACCTCTTAAAAATGTTATTTTTCAATTATATTTATATGCTGTTGGATTTTATATTTAGTAGAATTAGTTGAATATTTTTATAATGAGGAAAAAGTACAATTTTAGTAATAATTTTAAATTTGAGGTCTATAATAAATTGGTGTTTAAAATCTGTTTTCATAGTGTATAAATCACGCAAGGCAAATGAATTTATTTGCATTAAAAAAAATCAATCATGGTAATTAATTAATTGTTTGATTTATTATATGTTAGTATTATGTCTCTATCTTTGTTTTAATTCAGTACTTAGCACATAATTGTACAAAAACTTGACACACAGATAGTTTCCAGTATGAAATGACACAATTAAAGAGTTTAACTTAAGTTTATCAAAACGTGTTTAATTATGATTTTTATAAAAATGTAAAACTTTTAAAAATAAGAGAGTTTGAATATATATACAGCAATGATTTTGTTGTGGATCAATCACGTTACTTCATTTTCCAAGATAGCAAATGAAGTATACTAAAACATTTATTATTATAATTACTAACTCTTAAAGTGAACACCTGGAATGAAGTATTCAAAAATAGAAACTTTTTAATATGGACATGATTTTGAATTTTTAACCTTTCTAAAGATACAATTGAATGAAAATGACCCGTTCAGCCGTGCAAGATTACAACAATTTGAAATGGTGCACCCAGTAACAGATGAAATGTTCCTTTTTAGTCTAATGCTAATGCTTTTTTGTACCATCAAACAAGTGGGAAGTTCAAAACTTATATAAGTTCAGGAAAGCTGGAGGTCTTTCTCTTTTCACTGTAAAAAGTAAAAAAAAAAAAAAATCAATCATGATTGGAAAATAAATGAGAATACACCTGTAAAATAAATTATTCAAAATTTTAACTTTTATTCTTATCTTCTGTTGTGTTATTAATGCCATTAAGAAACTAAAGATTGAAATTTTTTGATGAAATTTCAGCAGTTTGTTTAAAAATATACTTCCATAAAAAAAGAGAGAAAAAAGTTGCATCACATATCAATTTATTTTGAAGCTTATAAATCTATGACATATATGAATTTAACACAACTAGAGTTAGTTATAATGTATTATTTTCGACAAAAGTAGAAATTTCTAGAATTCCTCCATTGAGGTATCTTTGTGCTGGAATTTGTCTTGATTAATCACTGCTCCATTGGGGGGGGGGGGGGTAGGTTAATTTATGTTAAGAATAGAAATTTTTACTTTTTAAATAGTTAAAACTTTTTGAATTGCACAAGTTTTTCTGCATAGTATAAAGACAGTTCTGTGAAACTTAAAAGTGTGGTTAATTTGGGAACTATGCTTGTTTATGTAGTTAAAAATCTGTTCTGTGTAAAATTATGGTTAAAGGTGTATTATCTTATTGCTGTGTTCAAATGAATAAGAAACCAGTTTTTTTGTAATTTATTGTTTTTAAATTACATTACTATGTAAGCATTTTCATTATCATAAACAGTACTTCTCTCATATTATGTTACAATTTTAACTATCTTAAAATATTTAATAAATTAAATATATATTATAAAATATTTAAAAAGTATTTTATTATTTTCTGTTTCTAATATATTAAAGGCTAATGTGTTTCTTTTGATTGAAATCAGCTAATTGTTTCAAAATATAAATTTTTAGAAATTTTTTTTTTTTTTGAATTTGAATCAGTTAGGAAAAAATATACTTCTCAGTGTTTTTAAATTTTTAATTCTGTCTATTATCATGCAGTACTAAAAACAGGTTTATATCAATGTTTAAGGTATTGCATAATACATTTTTTAATTAATTACCATTGAGTTTACATGCTAGGTAATGTTACATGTGCAAATACATACAGTGGAATAATATTGGATAGAATTGAAATCCCCCCTTTGTGTTTTTAGCATTTTATTTAGTTTTATGTATCAGTAAATTTAACTTGTAATCAGTAGTCTAACAGAGAATATTAGGCCCCCATGCATAGTCAGGTTTCAGGTCCCAAGCTGGATCTTACATACTTAGCGACAGTCAGGCTTTTGGGGGCCCCCTAGAGCCTTGGGCCCTCCCACAATGCAGGGGTGTACGTTACGCCACTGCTTGAAAAGGTTCATCTACTTCTCAAAATATTTGCAATTTCATATAGTTAATTTTTAATCATTTGCTTATATCTCATTAAAATGTTCTTTCCTGTTAGCCCCTGTTCAGGAAGCTGAAGTAAATTTTACCTTGCTTTAATTTGGACTGACCTGTAAGCTCTGGCAATGTTCATTAATTTTTTATCATATTACTTGCCTGTAATGGACCACAAACTTTTGAAGAAAGAACATTTATTTCTGATGGAATCTCAGATACTCTTTGATATAAATCAATTGACACAACTACAATTAAAATTTTTATTGGATCAATGGAAGGAAAAAACTCTTATATATGTTGCTTGAAATGTAGTAAACCAATATTTTATAATTCATTGAACAGGTGTTCCTTAATATGTGCCTATTAATTTTTAAAGACTTCTCTTAATTATAATACATTAAATTAAAAATTGTATAGAATAATTGATATGTTCTGTTTGTTTACTTGTTATTATATTTGTTGTTGGAAGAAGCAGCATTTAAAATATGTTTTAACTTATAATGTGATTTAATTTTTACTGTTAAATTTCTTGTAAAAGACTTAAGTAATTGCCTGTTATTAGAGGCTTCAATCTTATCACTCTAATAATGATGGTGATCTTTGTAGCCCTTTTCCAAAAAATAAAATATGCTGTTTGAGAATGTTAATTTGTGTTTTCTTAAATTGAATAAACTTAGAAAAAAACAACAACATGTTTATTGCTTTAGGATCAATAGCATGGTTGATTGTGGTTGCCGCTGTTTGGGGGTTTTCTACTCCATTAATCAGACATGGAAGTGCTGGTATTGAAAATATAACTTGTAGTAATCCTCTTAGCCAGTGGCTTGCTGAATTGCGATTCTTAGCAACTAACTGGAAGGTAATATTTATATTTTCTACTATTTAAAATTACAGGTTATTTTATTTACGTTCCATGGCATTTTAGTTTTCCGTCTCTAATTATACATTTCAACTTTTTAGTAATTAGGTGAATGTGTGTAATTTTGTTATTCAAGGCTTAAAAATGAATGAGATATAAAATTATTGAAAAATATGTTTTTATTGAGGAAAAAAATAACTTGAGATTTTTGATTTATCTAAAGCTTTTCTTTATTTTTAATTATTATTTTTTTTTTTCCGGTAATTTATCAAATATGAGTCCATCAATACTCAAATGACTAATTTGGACCAACATCCTCTTTTTCTGAAATGAAATAATTTCACTATTTGTGTATTCAAATTGCATAAATATAGAAAATAACTTATAAATCTTAAATTAGATAACTCTTCAAACCCATTTCTGCTTAATCACTTTGATTATATTCAGTGAGACACACACACACAATTTTATTTTAGTTAAATCTTACCACAGCAAAGAATAGAAAACATTTTCCATACATTGCTTATTATACTCACTATTAGCAAGCATTTTTTTTTTGCTACCAGTTTTTAAGTTATGTTTTTAGTTTTACAATGAGAGAAAAAAAACTTGAGGATTTCTTTTCAGTTCTATATTTTCTGGATATGCATTAGATTTTTTGACATGTATAGTGTGTTGTGTGTTTTCCAAATTGTTTTTTTTAAAGAAATAGGATGTAAATTAATATTGGTGCATTATTTATTAAGTCAAAGAAATTCATTATTGTCGTATGTAGCAATTTTAAATAAATACATATCTTTTACACAGAACTATAATGAAAAGTAAATTGTATTGTTTAAGAATGATTTTCTGATTCACTCTGTGCCAAAGACCATTTTAAATTCACAAATTTATCACTTTTAAATTAATACCATGTTAATATTATTAATAGTATTTTTAATTGTGCATTATGCTATTACTTTTTTATTAATTTAATTACTATTATCAAACATTTAATTGTTTTAATATTACTATTGTTGTTTTTAATCTCAATTTCATAAATCTTGTTAGCAATTTTTTTTAGAAGACTATATTTATAACTATTCCAAGCTGCTTATAGAACAAGTATAGCTTAAGGTGTCTCAGGGGTGTTAAATTTCTCTAGAGGTCTGAAAATATAAACAATTTTCAAACAGGTATAATTGTTTTAAATTTAAATCAAATAATTCGAATTTTTTACACATTATTTATAAAGGAATGAGGCTTTAGAAAAGTGTAAAATGTTTAAAATATAATCATAATTTTAAAAATTCTAAGCATATGAAAATAAGAAACTTTTCTATAAGAAATATTTATTAAGTTTTATGTCGTGCATGCTATTTTCTAAAATAGTAGCTTTAATTACTAGCTATAAGTTGATTACTAAAGTTAAATGTATTCTCATTACACTGTAGCTATTTTTATATAAATAGAATAATAACTTACATATTTTTTAAAAAATACATTTTTTAAAAATGTTTAAAAAATTGCAATGTTTTACAAATATTTTGAAATACAAAAGATATATAATACTAAAATTAGGTACAGCTTAAAGAGTTTGATGCATTTTATAATTCTATAAAGTTTTATACATCAGAGGCTACTATTTTAGAAAATAGCTTGCGCAACACAAAAAATACTTAATATTTATCATAGAATTTTCATATGCTTATGATTTTTAAAATTATGATTATATTTTAAACATTTTATACTGTTCTGAAGCCCCATTCTTTTATAAATAATGTGTAAAAGATTCGAATCATTTAATTTAAATTTAAAAGAATTATACCTGTTTAAAAACTGTTTATATTTTCAGACCTCTAGAAAAATTTAAGACCCCTGAGACCTCTTAAGATATTTCATAAAGATTGCCAATGTGTCAATATTTGTTAGATATATCTGATAATTATTAAGAAAAGTAATAAAAAAATCATGCAAATTCTTAAATTGCTTCATAAACTAATTGGCCGATACCAGAAAATAAATTTGTTTTGTATTGAAATATTTTGTTCCAGTTTATGGATAATTATTCATTTACTCAGAAAACTACACAATTTTTAGTTTATTCATTTATAAAAAGAGATGTTACTAATTATTTTAACATTTATCTGATACTCAAATATTTGAGCAAATACATCATCATTTTGTATAAAATTAAAGGTTTAAGTTTTATTCACTATAGAAATATAAACTAAATATAATCAGTTGATTTCAGTGATATTTTTTAAATTCTAAATTGAAACTTAGTTTGTTTGAAATCAAGAAACAGATTTATTACTTTAAATTCATTTAACATATTTATTTTCAATTAATATATTAGAATAATCCTGTCATGTAATTTTCCCTTTTAATAATGATATCCTTGATCTTCTTTTATTTATATAGAAGATAATTAGATTTTCAAAAACTGTGACAAAATAAGATATTTCTCAATTTCTGTTTTCTTACCTTATCTAACAAGAATATATTTTTACCATATATCAGTATCAAAAAATGTTTTTGTAGAGTTATATATTGGAAAATTTTCAAATTTCAATTTATTTTTAAAACTGCCTTGTCAGTAAGTACTGGGCACTGTACTTAGTACATTGTACTGTATTTAGTGTAGCTGCGGTAGCCTAGTGGTGAAGGTCACAGACTTGTGGCTGGTGTGTCATGAGTTCAAGTTTAGTGCCACTAGAGACCCACCATTAATGTTAATGCATGTTGAATATGTTGAGGCTCAAATGTTCACCCATTAGTGTGGTGTGGAAGTCAGGAGAGGGGAATGCCAGCTCAGGTGATATCCTTGTCACTTGACCATGGTTCATAATTATGAGGTCTGTCATCGCAATATTAATATAACTCTCACTCACAGTGTATTTAGTGTAATATGTATTATAATTTGCTAATTATTATGAAAATGCTCCCAAATTTTTATTTTAAAATCATATATATTTGAAATTTTTCTCTCTCAATATATTTGTGTTATGTTAATAATTACAGTAATTTTAACAGTTTTTTAAATTAATCTGTCAGTAAATTAAAATATTTAATTTAATTATCCTTAAGTATATATTATTACTAAACAAATAAAATTTTAATTTTTATTAAACGATACAAATAAGGAATCTCAGTGACAAAAATTTTGAATATGTGAATAGAGTAAATATTTTGGTATATCTTCACTTTTTTAAAATTCCTGATCATTTGATGAAATACTTAAAAAAATTCTGAAAATGTGAAAAATTAAAAAGCAAACTGTATTTTCGAACAAAATTTAGATCCAAATAATATTTTAACTATGCTATTGAATTGTGTTTATTTTATTTTTCTCTTAAAATTTTTACCCCATTTGATGATTTTTTCTGTACATATTTACTTTTTAGATGCTTTTTTAAAATCTTCATGTTGATCAAAATGTTTAAAAAACAATTGTTGAATTAATTTCTAAGTTCAAATTGGAAGTACTGTGTATTGCTTTTATGACTAGGTTTTGTGATTGCGAACATTTCCAAATGTAGTATTTTTTAAAACTTTTCCTTTTGAAGGTTCATTGAATTATTAAATGTTTCAAAATTTGATTAATTTTGCTGTGGGTTTCTCCTTGAAATTTGAAAGAATCATACTCTTCTAACTATGCAGAAACTCAAAATCTCTTTACAAAATGAATGGAAAAGCTATTGAAACTTTATAAGTTTAATGTTAAGCATGCATTGCATACATAAGTGCTTGTTTAAGTCACTTTCTACACTGAGGAACTCATAAATGTATTTTGCCAAGAATGAGCGTTTTTCACGACTTTTTTTAAAATAGTTTCTCTGAGGATCATTTGTCCCTTCCCATTATCTTACATTTACATATGAGAAATACTCACTATTTCTGTGTTGCACATATTAAATTCCATTTATTCAATCCATATTTATTGTGAAATTTTCTTCTACAAAAAAAAATGTAATCAGCAGTTTTTATGCATTATATGTATATGTATGTATGTGTGCATTAGGATTTATTTGGAAAAGAATACACTTATGCAAATAAGAAAATGAAAGAGTAATTAATCTTTAATATTATTTCTTCCAATTCCTGAATTAATATTATTTATTGTTAATATTATTCCAATTACTGAAATTGAAGCATGGGGTACATACCTTTTTAAAATAAGCGTAATATTATAATTCAATTGTAATGTTATATAACATTTCATTTGAAACTATATTTCAGCTAATCTATCTGTCTAAAGAAAACTACGACTTAGCAGATATTCTTGCAGAATTCGGCACAGATAGTTTTCAATGTGAAACAGACAATTTAAAAGTTTTGATTTAGGTATTTCTAGTATACAATTGTTTTCCAATTGTGTACATAATCTAAAAAATGCATAAAATGAATATGAAAAACAATTGTTTTTTAAAAATTTTAGATTCAAATTTTTTAGATATTGATTATTTATGAAGAAAAATATTTCTGATAAGAGAGAAAGTTTTCTTTCTGAAGATGCAAGTGATTCAAAATATGTTAAGCTTTACTATGCTTTAACAATATGAAAGCAGTAAGCATAAGTAAACTAACTGCACATGTACTACTTACACTACCTGGTCAAAAAAGATTGCTGTGTAAAATAAATATGAAAATATATCAGACTCCCTAATTGGTTTGATTTACACAATGATTTACATGTTGTCACTGCTAATTTATTTTTTAGATAGTGGTGAAGCACTATGCAATTGATCATTTCTGTGACAACTATATTGTAAAATTGTTCCATACTATCACAGAACAGATGTTTTCATGTTTAAAACAGATTTTTGGTCTGCATTAGTTAAAAAAACAGCTAAAGAGATTGCAAAAATGAGTTTGAGAGGGGCTCAGCACATTATTAAAGTTTAAAGGGATAGTAGTGTGCTATCATCATTTGGGAATAAATGGGATTGAAAAGTTCTTAAATTCTCAGGACTGAAGATCTCTTAAGTGACTGGTAAAGAAAAATTGCAAATAATCAACTGTTAAATTTAAAAGAAATTTAAAAAAACCTTTTTGAACATTTTCTTTCCTGTCTCTTTTTTTTGTTACTAAAATGTTTGTGATTATTTGTGTTTATTGTTATTAATATATATTAATAACAATAGCAATTTGATAAACTCATATTTTTTTCACTGAGATTTTTTTTCAATATTTTTTCTTAAATTTTTCTTTTCTTCTTAATGCAGTATATTTTCCCGTTTTTGATTAATCAAAGTGGATCTGCTTTGTATACATTAGCCTTAGGATCTGCTGGTAAGTTTAATTTTGAACTTTTTTTTAAACAAGCATTTAGTTTCATTTTATTTGGTGATTTTGTATCATGTTTATAAAGTAAATGAATCTCTTGTTTGTTGTATTAACAAGTTTTTTTAAATCCTGTTTTAAGTTTCTATTCAAATATTGTAAAAAATATTTTTTCAGATAAACATGGTTCTGAAAGTATTGCTTTTTAAATTTAATTTTATTATTATTGCTTTCATTTATAACCAAGTAACTCATAATCTGATGATAAATAATGCATAAATAACTATGCATCATAAAATATTTAAATGAAATTAGTTGCTCATAATTTTTTATGATAGAGAATGACTGAGGCACTTGATTTCATTACATTTAAAATCACAAGTCATAAAAAAAGATTAACATTTCATTTTGTACTTTTAATATTATTTATGCAACAACGAAAAAAAAATCATTGTATTGCTGATGTTATTGAACATAATATTGCTGGTGAATTGTCATGTAAAGCTTCTCATTCCATTGAAAATTTGAAAAATATATTTGATAAAGAATGTAATTACTGTTTTTATGTATTATACCATCTTTAAAAGTTAACTGGTCCTCCATCTCTATTAGCACCTCATGATATTTCTATGCATGGCATCTGAATATAATGCTTTTTCTTCCTTAGAGAATAATTATATGATTTTTCGAATCTCATACCTCCAATCAGGTATATGCCATATTCTGAAACCACTATCTCTCTACTAATGTGTTAATTCCTTGCGCTGGCAGATTGATATGCAGTATTGTATAATAAACAGTAAATAAGTAATAAACAGTATTGTGATTTATTTGTAAATATTTAAGTACTGCACAGATAAATATAGTTCCCATGGAATTCTTTGACATGGATGTGTTGAATACTATCTGTATTTTTCTCCTCTAAGAAAAGAAATCCCCTTTGTGAGAATAATATTTGAATGTACCATTTTGAAATGCATCAGTTCTTTGAATTTTTGAAATGTGTAAATGAATTTGTATTGTGTGATTTTTGGAAATGATAAATTGGATTGATGCATGTAAATCATTAAATAGGATCAAAAGCTTTTGTTTTGATTTTCCATATCAATTTCAAATAATATTAGTAAGCTATCGGAGCAGTTCTTTAAAATGAATTTTAAATTAACATCTATATTAATTTTTAAGTGAATTTTACCATTGTTCTATGTATTAAGTTATATTGTCAATTAAAGTAATTCACAGGTTTATTACTTTGACCATTTGACATTACATCTATGATTTGTCTCTTATTACGATTTTATTCAGTATGTATGTATTTTACATTTAAAGACTGGTATTACACTCATTTTTATGTTAAGAAATTTCAGCAAATGCATTTCTGAAAGTAAACTTCTTCATAAATATTTTAAAAAAACAAACAAAGACATGTTACAAAACAAGATATGTTATAAAAATCACATTTGTATAGAGATAAATTTATTTATTGCTTAATGTTTTTATTTGTGGGCAATGTTATTTTTTGATTTTATTAAATGGTTTTTTAATAATAGGCATAGTTCTTTAACACTATTCTTTACATTACTTAATTATTAGTATTATAATGAGTGTTTCATTTTTTTTTCTGTTTAGCATTATCGGATCTGTTATTAAGTTTAGTTGTTATTCTGTAATTTTGGTAATCTCTCTTGTCTTATAAATAAAAGAAGTGTGGAACTTTCTGTACGATTAATAATTTTCCGGTGATGGATCTCTCAAAAATATACTTGTATACATGGTATACTGATAATTTGTTTCAAATGAGCTAAAATCTAAATGTGATCATTTATGAAAAAGATTAGTTTGTATTGAAAATACACTTGAAATGGTAACATTTACTGTTTTGAAAGTTCTGAGTTTTTTCTTCAATGAGAACAATTATCTTTCCAGTTATGTGTTTTATTGCTATCAAATAACTGTTTTTATTTGCTTAAATTTTTAGATTTATCTCTGGCAGTTCCATTAACTAATTCATTAACATTTATATTTGTGAGCATTTCTGGACGTTTACTGGGAGAGAAAGGAGAAAAATCAGGTATATTTTATTTTTATTAAGGAATTGTTTCACAAATTTAAGTTAGAATTGGCTTTCGAATACTGTGTTGTTTTAAAAAAAATTTTGCAATAATATATTGTTTAAGGTTGAAGTAATTTCTCTGTTTTAACATATTCACTGACTCCTCGCTTACCATATATATTTGCTGCTTCATATATGCTGCTTGAATAGCATTTTATGTACAAAATATGTGGTACATGCATTTTTGCATTTTAACTTGTTACAAACTTGAAAGGGATATAATGTTTTGTCCCAGTAGGTAGAGTGGTATATGCCACTTGTCCATGATTTGAAATATAATGTGAAAATCATATTTCATGCTTCATCCCATGTAATTACTTTTGTTTCTAAATATTAAATGAAAGAATATTGAAAGATTGTCTAGAACCTATTGCAATTTTTGATTTTAAAACATTGATTCCTTTTTTATATTAAAGAGAAAATATAAACACGGATGAAAGCACCAAAGTATTTTTGAATAAATTCATCTATGCCATAATTTTCTGCCACCCTTTTAAAAAGAGTTTGTATTATGATGATTTTTAAAGTGTTGCTTGGCTTGTATTTGTTTACTTCACAGAAATACGAAAGTCACCCAAAAAGTAACGAACAGTTGTGTACCATACCGGGGGCCGATCTCCCTGCGTCGTGAACCCATGTGTGCTAGTTAACTTCTTCTCAATATGAGCAAAGTTTTATTGCTGATCGGTCATGTATATTTTTCTGTAATCTTTCAAAATAATTGGTCCCTTCGAAAATCCCGCCAAATGTGGAATGTACAGTAGCATCATTTTCTGAATGCACAAAATATTTGGCCTATTGAAACTCTTCAATGACTTAGGCGGGCCGTCCAGAACAAGAGGCATGAAATGTAGTTTTTAAATGTGTTTTTGATTCACAGCTTCATGCATCAACATCTTAGATGGATAGTTGTTGGATATCCTCCTTCTTACAGCTTTGACTTGGCACCTAGTGATTTTCTTTTTATTCTCAAAACTAAAGAAATATTTGAGGGGAAAACAATTTGCAGATGATGAAGACTTTAAACAAGAAGTGACATTTTTGGCTGAAATTTTTGACGGTTGTAGATTGTAAGATATCGAAATGGAAGAATTATTCCGACATTATGATAAGGGCTTTGACAGCTTTAGTGACAACATTGAAAATCAAAGCAAGGTGTTATGACTTTATAAATTAAGTTTTTGTGTTGATATGTTTCGTTTTTAATTTGGCTTTCAAAAAGGTTTTCTACTTTCTGGATGACCCTTGTATTCTATTGAATGTAAGAATTGTTTCAATGGTAAGGAAACAAATAATGTTTATAAACTGATTATTTTTCATAACAATGTAATAAGTCACTTTGAAATATCACTGAATTAGAAAATTTACCCAATTATACTATTTACAGTGTGATAAAACGCTTTAAAGAAGAAAATCGAATCAGGAAACCATAGAGATAGCAAAGCCAACTCAACATAAAAAATTTTTTGCTTAAAAATCTGTGAATAATTAACATTTGAACTCTTAAAAAAGTCCCCTATGAATTTCGACTAATACTTTTCCTATTTAGTTACACTTAAAACTGTTCAATGAGTGCTAAAATCAGTTGACTTACATGACCATTTTTTAAGAAAATTTATGAGTTCGAGGAATATAAAACTCATGCCTTCATTTATAAAATCAGTGATGAGTAAGCTAATATTTCATTCTAATTATGTACTGGTTTTTGTAGATGAATGAAAATTTGATATTTTTCGTTCCGTTGAAAGTTTAATAGTGTGCAGGAGAGAAAAAAATGAGGGACTTATTCCAAAGAAAGATAAAAATGTGAAACTTGCAAAGGAATCATTCTGTTTTAAGAATGCATGTTATGAGCATTAGAATTTAATAATAGATCATGTTTATTTAAATCCTTTAAAAAACGATTTATCTGTTTGAGATTCGAATTTCTAAAGTTTTGAATTTTTAGAAATTTAAGATAACAATCCTAAGCACAGGACTCAAAGTTCATCTCTGGTATTTCTGTAGCTCTTCCTAAAAGTTCTAAAAAACATCACTCCAAACACCTGATTTAAACCCAATTGAATATATTGGTGTGAACTGTAGGTGTGAATATGATAAAATGACATTTGAGTGATAAACAACTTAAAAATAGTGATCACTAAAGAATAAAGGAACGTTAATGCCAGAAATTAGGAAAAAACTAATAAACTCAGTTCTTGACATTTAAAAACTGTCGTGAATGTTAAAAGATATCCTACTAAATGCTAAATTACCAAACTTTTCAAGTAATTTCTCTTTTCTGGTCTTGTTTTGAAGTGTCCATCAGTGGTCTACACAAGGATGAAGTGTGAGGGTTCAGACCCTATCCTTAGACCAACAGATTTTAATTTTTAGCTTAGAAATTATACCTTGGCACTTTTGTTTACTTGTTTTTTAATATAACCCTCCCTTCCTTTAAAAGTGGTCTGTGTCCTTGATCACTTGTATGTGATAGCTTTTTAGTTTTTTTATTTTTATTTTAAAACAATATGTTTTATTTTGTGTTAAAAATACTTTAGTAATTTCTTTTAAGAGTAGAGTGATATATTTTTAAAATTTATGTTATGAAATTCCAAATTTTATTATTGTTCATTATTTCATTGAAGTTTGAGTCTGATCACCTATGAAAACCACTGTATATTCTCTTCATCTATTTCCATCTACTAAAAGTACTAAAAATTATTATAAATTAAAGTAGGATATTTATGCAAATATGTAATTTCAACAAAAATTATTTGTGTTAATTTCTTGCTTTAAAATTTTGAGGAATTATTTTTTGTACACAAATTTTCACTGATCATTAAAATGAGACTACATGCATGCACAATTTAATTCTCACATGCTTGATTGAATTGTAAATTTAAAGGAATGAATGAAAAAATAAAATAAGAGCAAAAAGCAAATTAAAAATAATATGTGGTGAAGTTTGCATGAAAACAGGAAAATTGCACCATTAGTTGATGAGACACCAGTCTTCGAAGTATCACTGTTTATGCAAACACTTGCTTTTTATTAGAAGGGTAATTGATGTTTTTCAGCCACTGTTACATTTAATTAGTGGGTTAAAATATTTTTTGTTTGTATGATATATTTCAATATCGGTATTATTTTGTTTTATTAACTCAAAGAATGTTTTCAATCATTTTGAATAAGTAATAAGTATAACTGTAAAAAATTAATTTAATATTTATACAGCTAGTGAAATAAATGACAGTTAAATATTTTTAATTCTAAATCCCTAGTTTTATGTATTATAATTTTTCTTTAAAATTTTTATATTAATAAATGCACATTATAATTTAGGAATTATTAATTGGCTATTTACATATAATTTTACTTAATATGTTTATCCAATCTACCCCTCCTTCTTCCGTGAAAAATTCAACTAGTTATTTTTATCGAGCAATTAACCACAGAGAAAGATTTCTGTTTTACTTGACTGTTCAAAAACATGCATTTATTGTCCTCCATATTTCTTTCAGAAGTTTTTATTTCTTTTCAGTTCTAATTTTGAATATTTATATAATTTTGTATGAATGAAAGAAATTTTGAATATCTGTGCCAAAATGAAAGTAGAGAATATATATAGTACATGATATATGTATAATATACTCAAAACTGGTTTTTAGTTTATTAGTTTAATTAATTTTTTTATTTTTATAAAAAAACTACATTATTGTGTTGATGCAGTATTTTTATATATAAAGCAAATACACACATATATATGATACAAATTTTATGTCATTATGTATTATATACCACTGCATTTAAGATTCTATTTTTCCAAAATATTTTAAAGTAATTCAGTTTATTAAAATGAAATAAAATAATTTTTTATGTATTTAACTGATTATATAAATCCTTCTTAAATAAATGTTTATTATTTTTAAACAATTGTTTGTATTTTGTGTGTAAAATAAATTATCAATTAATTATGAAATGGGAAATCCTTTTTTTTAAAAAATTTTTTAAATCTTATGTATTCTGTTGTGGCTAATGCCACCTATCTGATTTAGTCAGAACGAGGCCCACGAAATTCATCATGGCGAAGGGCTAGAAGTACGCTTGTCGTTGGCCTTGGCCTTGAGCACCATACAGGAAACAGTACGAACTAGCTCGGCGAAATTCCCCGAAGGAACGATAGATGGCGACACCACCTTCTCCACCTCCACAATTTTGGCATGGAATTAAAGGGGAGGGAAATATTCTCCAGTCCCCTGCACTCGTGATTCAGCCTGCAAGACTTTTGGACCCACTGATTTAACGAGCACGTACTCTGTGTGTACTCAGAGGGTATTTGGTGGCATCGGGCATCGAACCCAGGCCATCCGGTCTGGAGTCCGATGCTCTAACCACTAAGCTACCCATGGTCCCTTTCTTCCTATACAGGAACGTAAAGAACACGTATTCGTCATTCCTCTTCCTGTTAATCTAGTGGAGCTGAAACAGCGTATCACAATCACAGTCAATGGACTTGATTCAAATACCTTAGCAAGCGTTTGGGCGGAAATGGATTGCCGGCTAAATGTGTGGCTATGGGTTCGCTCATAGAACATCTGTGACTGTTTACAACAAAACTTTAAATAGTTCCACACAATTTTATTACAGGTGATCTATAATAACTTGCATTGTTCTTGATTTATAGTGCATTGAAACTGTATACTTAGTGAATCACTCTGTATATTGAAAAGATTAAAGGAAGTATTACTTTTCTATATTCTAACATTTATTCAAATTCTGTTAAAGTATATTTTCTAGGAAATCCTTATGTGTATTGTAATGATTCATTTTATTTCTTTAATTTTGTGTGCAAGGTTTTATATACCGATATAAAAAAACACAATCCACTAACCACACACTAATATACACAGTGTATGGTAGTATCTTAAAAAGTTTAATTCTACATTTTTGAGATCCGAAAACAAGCAGTTTGCTAACATAGGGCTATTTATAATTCCCTCCAGGGCTTCGAACCTCTATAGTAAAAGCACTAAGACAAATACATAAAAAAAAGGACAGTTGAGACAATACAGAAAGAATTCTAGTTCTATTTCCATACTTTACTGCTGTTCTATGAGTGAATCTTAGTCAAACGGCATACATCAAAGCGATAGTCTAGTTCCTTCCATAGTTAACTCAACATGATACTATCACTGTTTTTGGCAAACATGTTGACACTTTACTGTTATCAAACACCAAATAGATGTTATGGTTTAGTCTGATCCAAGATCTACTATTAGAAAGGAATTATAATTTCTCCAATAGGATGGTGCACCACTACACTGGTCGGCCCAACATGCGAAAACATCTCGATGAACATCTCCCTCACTGATAAATTGGACGTGTCGCTGGCTACAACATGCTACTTGTCCATTCGCCACCCAGAAGACCTGCATTAACGTTTTGTGATTTCTTCCTGTGTTGTTTCTAATGCCACCTGCAAGACGTAGTCAGATCGAGGCCCATGAAATTCATCGTGCCAAGGGGCTAGAAGTACGCTTGTCGTTAGCCTTGAGCACCAGACAAGCGACAGTACGAATTAGCTCGGCGAAATTCCCCGAAGGGATGATAGATGGCGATACCACCTATCTCCACCTCCACAATTTTGGTATGGAACTGAAGGGGAGGGAAATATTCTCTATAGTCCCCTGCACTCGAGATTCAGCCCACAAGACTTTTGAACCCACTGATTTAACGAGCACGTACTCCATGTGTACTCGGAGGGTATTTGGTGGCATCGGGCATCGAACCCAAGCCTTCCGGTCTGGAGTCCGATGCTCTAACCACTAGGCTACCCACGGCCTCTTATGTATTCTAAATCATTGATTAATTGCTAATTATGAATTAAAGTTGCAGTTACTATTTTATAAATCAATTTATGTAATTTTTAAGCTTTGATAATTTGTATGCTTGCAGAATGTTTGTAATTTTTAAGGATTTTCCAAAAAATAATTATTAATTATTGAGAAATTGTATTATTATTAAATAGAAAGTTTATTATATATATATATATATTTATGCTCTTTTTCATTAATTATGCCACAGTTATTAAAACATTCTTAAATGCTTATTTAGAAATTTGAGATTTAAGAAAAAACACTACTGTGTCTTTAAAATTGGAGTATACTTGGCATATATATAAGAATGTTATTTTCTATTGTGATTTTTTGCAGATTATTATCCATGATGTATTAAAATTTTATAATTTTTTATATTTAGTTTTTATTTAAATATTATCCTTTTCTTTAATTTATTTTAATGATCATGGAACATTATGGAGAAATTACTTTTATGCAACTAATTAAAATTTAATCTATATAGTAGAATATAAATCTCTATATGTTTAATATGAACCAATTCTATGTAAAAATAATTAAATGAAAGTCATATTCTGATTGACTTAAAGAATATAAATTGCAATTTGAATTGGTTATTTTTAAGTATAATACCCATGTGCATTGGTTTTTTAATCATTAAATTAAATGGTCCTTATTATTATCATTTTTTCGTTTTGCATTATTATATCTTAATGTATTTTTTTCCCCCAAGAAGTATCTTCCCATTGCTTTTTGCTTAACCTTAGGATATTATAATATGTAGAATTTTGTATGTATCTGTATGGATAAAGTTGATTTGTAGTCCTGAGGTTATTATTATATTTGTAATTCTTGTACATGATTGTTTAAATATAAATTAAATCAAGAATATAAGATACATAAAAAAAAAGGGTTAAGCCAAAACAAATTGATGCTAATATATCAACATACTTTAGTACAAATGGTATAACTTTGTAATTGTAGTGAATTACGGGAGTATTTTCTGTTCATTCCTGTTTCAAAATCAATAACTTTATAAATATGTTTTATTATTATCTCCTCTGCTTTTTCTTTTTCTTTTTATTTTCTTTAAGAGTTCATAACTTATTTATAAATATTTTGAAAATTTTAGTCAAGAGAAGAAATATTTCCATGAACTTATATTCTCTATTATGCTTTATATTTATTGACTTTTTCTTTTACAGCATCATATCTTGGAATGACGTTTGTTGCGGCTGGAGTTACTCTTTGTGTGCTTGAAAGTACTTTAAAATAATCTTAAAATCTTCAATCTTTTTACAAATTCTTCAAATATTCACAGGAACCTTATGAATTCTTTGAGAGTATTTGAAGGAATAATTTTCATCTACAGTTCTTAGTTTAAAAGGAACAGTTTGAGATGTAGCTATTGCTTATTAGTTATTTCTTTAATTTCTTCTGTTATCTATCTTAGGAAGTAAGTTTGAAAATGTTTTTGCAAATTTAACTCTAGAAAGTACATTTGAGGGAAATCGAATATTCTTGCTGTGGATAATGGCATGCTTAGCAATATAAATAAACAACTGTTAGTTATTTCCAACATATATTTTTAAAAATACTAGTAAAAATGTTGTTGTAAAAAATTATTTAAATATCTCTTCTGTAACAGAGATTTTGTTTAAGAGATGATTTTTGCTGTTTTTTATGACTTTGATGATATTGATTTTGAATATGCAGTTGAAATTTCTTCATCAGATTCTATTTTATTATGACAGAAGTCCTAGTAATAATAAATTTTAAATCAAGAATCATGTCTTCTTTTATTTAGTGATCACTTGTCAGTAGAGCTATACTCTATCAATCTGTATGAAATATGATATTACATACACTAGTTTTACTTGGATAATCATCTTTTACTAAATCAAAAACTTACAAAATGTTTCACATTTAAACGACTGCTTTTGCTGTTTTAAAATTATTGCATTGCATTTTTGTATAGAAGTGTGTTTTTCGTATTGTATGTTAACATGTCAGTTGATTATTTTCATTATTTTTTAGTTATTTTTTTTATAATATAAACAATTGAAGTAGTTTTTGTAAAGACAAAAGTAGACATTTACCTAAATGCTTCGTACTTTGCACCTAAGAAATCTTTGAAAACTGTATAAATTGCCAAATATGCTTCAAGTATGTATACAACACTTTCAATGTATCTCCAATCCATTAATTACAAATGCATTTCACAAAATGCCATTACTTTTTAAGTAATTTTAATTCAGTTGAATTAAGTTTTTTAGATTTTGTTTGGCTATTAAAGGACAAAGAAATAATAATAATAATTAATAATAAAATTGAAGATGACTTAAAAACTACATATTTTTGTGTTAATTAGATTTAATTTAATCGTTCGTTCCTTCTGAATTCCAACATTTCTTTAGGAACTACCTTTATTCTTTTCAGGTAACTGTTTTAAAACCCACAAAGCACTGTTGTATAATTTGCATGCATTTTTTAAAATACTTTAATTGCATCATCCTTTTCCATAGATCTGAACTGTTTATGATAACCCAAGCAGTTGCTTTCATTAGGTATTCATTGTGTCTGCTAACCAATTTGGAAGGATGGTGAGAAAACAAGTGAAAATTTTAAGTCCACTTCTATAGATAAAACCATCTCATTCCTTTGTAATAAGATGCTTATGAAATTTTCTTATTTTTTTATTAAACTTAAAAACTCTGACCATAAATAATACCAAGTTACAGCTGTCTGTTTAGCCCTGCTTCTAAGAACACCATTAGAAGTGAATAAAATCACATGTCACCGGGAACTATAAGTGAGTCAACCACTTTTTTAACTTGTAATTAATATGCCAGGCCCCCATGAACCTTAAATATTGATCAAAATTTTAATGCTACAAGAATCATCGCATGATTTTTTAAATATTTTAAGACAAATTACCCAACAGCGTGAGTATTAAAGAGCATGTTAAAATATAAATTTAAATTAAATAAAATTTTTGTTAATATGTATTGCTATTAAATGCGAATGAATTCAATACAAGTTCAAGGAAAATGTAATTTTAAGTTATAAATGAAAATGTAACATCACAAAACAGGTGATGATAAATACTAAATTTTTTGGTAATCTATATAGCATAAAATCAAGGCAAATTTGTGAAAATACCCTGTAAATCATTCAGGAACAATTAATATTAAATGTTAATTGAAATATTTTAAACAATTAGAAAAATTTAAATCATGGACACAAAAGGGAAATTTTAAAAATATATACATGAATGCATGTTAAATTCATAAATCAAACACATGGTAAATAATATTTAGTAACATTACTATATCATAAAATAGCAACTATACACATTACAAAGTATTGAAAAATTAGTTTAAGCTTTCATTTTTTATACAATTGGGAAATATATTCAAAATGAGAGAACAGACTTAAGATTTAACAAATGCTTATTTTCTATTTGGACCAAAAATGTTTTATTAATTTTTTGTTACAATTAAGCACTTTCGCTATGAACTAACACACTCAATAACATAACCCCAGAGGTTCACAATAGAGTCGCTGCTGGTAACAAATGTTTTTATGAACTTCAAAAATATTTAAGATCTAATTTCATCAGCACAAAAACAAAACTATGCATTTACAAATCATTGGTATGGCCCATTCTCACATATGTTGCAGAAACATGGGCAATGACAGAGACAAGGAGACTTCCTAAATTTGAAAGAATAGTCTTTAGAAGTATATTTGTTGTTGCCAATGCCACCTGTCTGACGGTATTAGATCGAGGCCTGCGAAATTCATCACGATAAAGGGCTAGATATACGCCTGTTGTTAACCGTAACTTTGAGCACCATGCATGTGACAGTATGATTTAGCTCGTTTCTACTTCAATTTTGAGGGAGAACACCCTGACGATGGTCAGGGGCCTCCTACCTTTCTTCCCCTTCCATGCCAACCTCACAAGAGGATTTGTGGCTCGTCGACTATTTAGAGTACCTCCATGCCGCAAAGGCTCTATACATTTACAAACATCCATGCCTTCTCCAGGATTCGAACACAGGCCCTACTGCACAACAGTCAGCGTCACTAACCACTATATCGGATGGATGGCAGAAGTATATCTGGAGAAGAAGCAATTTATAAACTTTTAAAAGAACCAGATATTGTTAAATTCATTACAATACAAAGGTTAAAATGGGCAGGGCATCTAAGATTGAATGACAATTGAGTTGCAAAAAAAGATCTTTGTGGCCACATCATGTAGTACTTGAAAATGAGGAAGACAGATGGATCGATTGCCTACAAAAAGATCGGAAAACTATTAATGTTAGAAACTGAAAAATTTCGGGTCGAGAACAAGACAGCCTGGAATGGATTTCTTGGTTAGGCCAAGGGCCACTCTAAGCTGTCTTGCCATTGAGGATGGAAAGAAGGAAGGAATTAATCACTTTCACCACAGATATTTCCTGGATGATAAATTTGAATTATTAGTTGTTTTGGATTGTTCTGTTAAAGCTGGTTAAATAAATTGTAGAAGCTGCAGAATGTACCTGAACTTTATTAAGTCCAAACGGAATTTCATTCTTTTGTTCTACTGTCAAGTTCACACAGTAACATATGAACCAAATGATATATTTTAAAACGAATTGAATATTGAATGGTATGAAAGAGCAGGCGATAGAAATAAAAAAAATAAATCGCGAGTCTATCGGCGTTCACTACGGAGCTCCTTTCAAGTGAGCTAATCGAATTTAACCATATCTCGAAGATTATACGAGACGGCGTCCTGATCGTAGTCTAACTTGTACGAAGAAAGGGCATGTAATGTTTGATCTTAGTGTTTTACGACTTCATTTGCTTGAAGATAAGGGGTTGTACGATGACTCAAAACCCCTTAAGCGGTCCTTTTTTTTATACCCAAAATGCTTCAGAAAAAGGCACATTTTTTTATAACTGCACACCATATTAATTCCCGCCTTCACCACAAAAAAAAAAAAAAAAACTGCCGAGAAAAAGCATTTTAGTACCATAAACAAAGTGCATCCCTTTTTCAAAATACTAGCACTAAATACATCATACGAAATAATAATAATAATAAAAAAAAATGAGTAAAGTTACACGCGTCCGTGGCATTCCTCAAGCTACACGTGCTCCCCGGGGGGGGCTAAATGTGTAACAGCGATCGCCATATCACCCGACTGATAACGTCGTCAGTCGGTACTGGGAGGCTCGGCATCAAATGGTCAAGAAGCCAAGTATGGACGTTGGATAAATAGAAAATAAATAAGAATTAGAAATAAGCACAAATCAAAAGAAGAAAGAAAATATCAGTGCCCGTACTTTGCACGTGCAAACCGTTTAAGGGGTTAAAATCAGTTGCTTTTGCCAGTTCTTGACAAAGATGCGATTCAAACTGATCTCTTTTACCAGTAGTTACGGTAGCCGAGTGGTCAAGGTATCGGATCGTGGCTGGCCTTGTCACGAGTTCGAGTCTTGTCGCTCAGGTCTCACAGCTCAGGTGTCGTCCACGTCACTTGAACATAGTTCAAAATTCGTGGTCCGTCGCCAAAAGCCCTCGTGTAGCTGAACAGTGTGACGTTAATATTCACTCACTCTTACCAGAAGTTATGACCAATGTGCAAATAAATCGTGATATCCACCCTTCAGAGGTGCACACAAGAATTTTTCAGGGGTGGGGTTAAGGGTCGAAAATCTACCGATACGCCGCCATCTTTTGATTTTGTCGATTGTCGGGAACAAAAAACAGTGAAAAATAAGTTGTTTAATAAATAATTAACATTAATTAATAAATTAAATTTTTTGTACTACTATACAGTTCGAATTAATTGGGACAAACATATTTTTCTTGTCTGAGTTGGTATATAATTATAGTGATGTCCCGAATCATCTCAAACCCATTATATCTGCCTTTAGGTAGTGTGACAGATCGACTTAGACTATAATTTATTCATTTTAATGTATCAGGAGCTCATTTGTGAGCCTTTCAGTGGGGCAGCCGGTTATTTCAATTTTGCGTTCTGTATAACACAGCTATACTCAACCTGCGGCCCACTGAGCTTTTTTTAGTGGCCCGGTTATGGCCCATTGCTCTGAGAAATTTACTTATTTAAGAACATTGTATTAAAAATTTGGTGGGAAATTTTTTGTCAAGAAATCAAATACACCATTTTTGCTGACGGTATCGTACTGGTACGAATTGATATTCTTTTTCTATTTGGAACGGTTACGGTTAGTGATAACAGACAACAGTGAAGTAGCGACAATTATATGGTGAAACTAATTTTTACTACTTTCATATCTTGCAAGCGAAAAATATTCGAAGAAAATATATCGTTTCAAGACTATTGGGAGGTTAACTATTTTATAAAGAAAAACA
>BMAV01017016.1:3645-16052 GCA_019973955.1 Trichonephila inaurata madagascariensis | reverse complement strand
ATCTCTAGTATGGCTCGAACCTTTGTCTCATCCGTTTTGATTCCTTTTTTACTAATAATTAATCCTAAATACTTCAATTCATCGCACCCAAATTTACATTTATCTTTATTTAATGTCAATCCTGCATCTTGCAACAACGAAAAAATTTTCCTTAAATGTTCAACATGGTGAATGAATGATGGAGACGTTATTATAACGTCATCCATATATACATTCACAAACTTCCCTATCACTGGTTTTAGGATTAAGTCAATTGCCTTTTGAAAATTGGGAGCTGCCCCTGATAAACCGAATGGCATCCGCTTGAAAGCATAAGGGCCACTTTTTACTACGAATGCGGTCTTGACAATATCACTGGGGTTTACTGCCATTTGAAAGTACCCACTTCTTAGATCAAGAGATTACATTATTGTTGTATAGGGGATGTTCGTTATTAAATCATCTATTAACGGTAAAGGGTATCGCGGATACTTTGTGATCGAATTTAGTTTTCTATAGTCTACCGGAAATCTATATGCTTCTGGATTATCCGGTGGTAACCCATTATTTTTCTTGCATAACACAACTGGTGACGCGTACGGGGATTGAATTGGAACAATCGTTTCCTCTCGTAACATTTTTTGTATGTGAAAAACAATTATTGCTTGTTTCTGCCGGTCATATCTGTATGGCCTGGAAAATACTGGTGGATTATCTCCCGTGTCAATTTAATGGTATAAAACATGAGTAAGACCTGGTTTGTCTGAAAATAATCCCTTAAAACTACTAAACAAATTTTGTAGTTCATGTTTTTCTGCCTCCTCCAATTTTGTCTTAGACAAATTTATTTCAACATTTTCCTCTTCAATTGATTCAACCACCCTATTTATCTGAGAATCGGGAATTTTCAACGATTTTCGATCAAAATCTAAAACGATCCTTGATCCACTTATAAAATCAACACCTAGAATACATGGGTATTCCAAATCCGTCAACACATGAAATGACCAAGGTCTAACAAAATCTCTGATGTGAATAATCAATTCTACAATTCCTATATTTTGGCATTTCGCTCCCTGTGCTGTGATTACCTGGGCTCGCGATTTTTTAATTTGTTTATAAAAAAATATTTTCTATATACTTCTTCCGATATAAATGATTTATCTGCTCCGGTGTCCCATAGCGCTTTCAAAAATGTGTTATTTAATAAAATAGGAACGTGGGGAAGCTCTACGGGTTATATACTAATCGGAGAAAGCTTAATTGGTATTTCTCCTACCGATTCCTTTTGAGGATGATCTTTAACTTTTACAACATTCAATCGTCCCCTTTGCATCCTATCGCCTCGACTGAAATTTTCACTCAAACCCCTATTTCTACGGTACCCTCTATTAAAATTATCATTTCGATCATTTCGAAATTGGTATCCCCTTTCGTTGAATCTCTGATCACCATTCTAAAATCTATTCCTCTCGAACCCTCTATTACTTTGACGGCTATTTTCATACGTACCTCTAAAATCATTTCTGCCATTATTTGGTCTACGCCCAACCTCAGAATTTCTCCAGTTTCTGTGATTAGCATCAAAATTAGGCATCCTATGCGCGTTTTGACCTCGTCATTCCACATTATCACTATTCTGTGAACCCCTTTTTAATTTGTAAGAATACCTCTCTTCAAATTTAGCCAATATTTCCAAAAGTTGTACGGTGTTCTGAGGATTGCGAACTTCCACGTAGTCCTGGATTTGTGGTTCGAGTCTAACAAAAATGTGATCAAACAATTCCGCCTGCGACATCCTTAGCTCTAAANTGTGGTTCGAGTCTAACAAAAATGTGATCAACCAATTCCGCCTGCGACATCCTTAGTTCTAAACTCTTATGTATTTTTAGCAAATCGTAAACAAAATCTGTTGGTTCCTGATTTCTTCCCTGCTGGGACGCGAAAAACCTCGCCTCCAATTCTTTCTTATTTTTGATTGCGGGGAAAGCTTTCGCTAATTCAGCCTTTAGCTGCGCGAAATCCGTGGCTGTATCTTGCACTAGCACCGATCCAAATATTGAGTACCAATCTTGAGCCCTTCCCCTGAGATGACTTTTCAAATAAGCACATGCCAAGTTACTTGGAATTTCAAGTAAATGTATTTGATTATCTATGGCCTCGAGAAATTCGGTAACATTCTCAGACCCGGAAAAGCACATTTCTGATAAAATACCAAACCCTCCTGCATTACCTAACCCAGAATTATAAAAATTGTTCGGGCGCCATTGCGACATAGCCATCTGTCGATAGCTATGTCTTGGGTTTTCCGCGTAAGTTAGAGGTGTGGGATTATCGGAAGGATGAGACATTCTATAATTCTTAATATGACTTTTATTAAGGATTTAACTTAAATTACTTAGAGATATCGAACAAACTTATATTAAGTGAGAATAAACCAAAGTACGCCGTTTTAACTAACTCAGATCGCGCAATTAGATCACTTATCAATATAACTAATTAGATCCGCCTAATCTCGATTCAATAATATACTAGCGTTCAGAATATATTCTCTCTACCTTGGTTGAATACTCAATGATACAGTTACTTTCAGGTAGACTGATGGGCTCGTGTTCAATAGTATGCACCTTGTATAGATTAGCGGGGTGGGCGTCTTGATTCTAAGCCGTCGATCCACACTTTTTCATCTCCGAACTCAGCTTTCTCTAAATTGCTATTTTTGCTCACTAAACTTTCTATCCTTTTAAAGGTTATCTTATTTGCATCTTTGCTTCGTTTTACTTCTTGGATTTGGGTGGAAAAAGTTTAGCCATTAATCGTGGCCATCAAAGAACGTGGGGGTTATGTTAGAAGAAGAACGCGAGAGATGTCACACCCTCCATTTTCAAAAAGAGGCATTTCTTTTTGAATTTTTGATGGCAGTATTTCAAATCTAATAAGCTGCATTGGGTTGACCATATCCTTCTTCGATAACTTTATCTAGCTCTTCTGCTACACTTAATGGTTTTTGTGTGCAAATTGATTCAGTTATTGAATCAGAATGTGAATCAATTTCAAGTGTTACTTCATTTGAAATAGAAGATCGAGTTGCATGAGCTTTTAATAACGCAAGGGGATTTGAAGCGTCAAGTCTTTCAACTAGATCCACAATTAACTCACGCATTTTGAAGAAACTGTGACGAAATCTATTCCTGAGACGTTGCTTATATTATAGTGTTGTTGTCGTTGCTCATGCCACCTGTCTGGCATAGTCAGACCGAGGCCCACGAAATTCATCGTGGCAATGGGCTAGATGTACGCCTGTCGTTGGCCTTAGCCTTGAGCTCCAAACAGGTGACTACGATTTTAGCTCGGTGAATATCCCAAATGGACGATAGAACATTACGATAGATGGTGGTGCCATCTATCTCCACCTCCACAATTTAGGCATGGAATTCAAGTGGAGAGAAATTTTCTCCAGCTCCCTGCACTCGTGATTCAGCCCACAAGACTTTCGGACCCACTGATTTAACGAGCACATACTCCGCGTGTACTCGGATGGTATTTGGCGGTACGGGCATCGAACCCAGGCCTTCCGGTAAGGAGTCTGGTGCTCTAACCACTAGGCTACCCCCGGCCTCTTATATTATTGTGTAAGTATTGCAGTAAACCCCGTAGATGTGTGCTCCCATACGACAAATAAGAGCTGTGCATGTATTTTTTTTGCTTGTAGCACTTATAATTGCACAAACAAAATTCTATACGTACATATTGCATAAAAAATATAAATATAAATTTTCTTGTAATTAAATTCTTAGAAAATTTTGATGAGAAAAAAAAATATTTCAAAATAGAATTCCGACAAAAATAAATCTCGGGATTAGCTATTTTAATCCCAAGATTTCGGGATCTGTGAAATAGCGCCGGGATCCCGGGACTGCAAACCCTAATACAGTATAAACCAAGAGCAATGTAAGATATTATATGTTACTTGTAACAGAATTGAATGGGAGTATTTTAAGTTTTATTGGAGACAGTCACAGATGTTCTATGTGTGAGTCCTTAGTCATAAGACATACATTTAGCCAGAAATCCATTTCCGCCCAAACGTGTTTTAAGGTATTTAAATCAAGCCCACCGATAGCGATTGTGATATACTGTACCTGCTCCGCTGGACCAACAGGAAGGAAAGAGACGAATACCTTGTACTTTACGTAACATCCATGCCCGGGAGAAATCATGAAGTGTTAAGTCAGGACATCTGGGTGGTCATTGGATAAGTGGCATGTTGTAGTCCGCGACTCGTCCAATTCATTAGTGAGGGAGATGTTCATCGAGGTAATCTTGCACATTGGCTGACCTGTGGGGTGGTGCTCCATCCAATTGGAGAATGGTGGAGCATCTGCTCATCAATGTCATCCTGCAACTGTAACATCACCCAGGGAAAACATATTCATAAAAAGTGGCTTCCGTGACAGTTTGTTAAATTCAAGAACACAAAAACATTTTACCACTGCAGACGCCGCCATTTCGACTGACTAATCACATGAAAAGCATGGTATTGCCTACGTCACTTCCGACAGGGATGAATCATGAACTTTAAGGTATCCGACTACGTTCGGAAGAGTGATTTCGCAAAAGCGTATAAATGGATAATATATATGATATTTAGTGTCACTTAGATTAAAAAATGTATATAAAATTGTTTTAAGAAGAGTATTACAATAAAAAATTATTTAAGTACAATATTTTGACAAAAAATGAACATAGAATGACCCATTTTCAAAATATTCTCCTTTTGTGAAAAATGCTTCCATTATATAATAATATTTTGCCTGTATATAGCTCAGACCTCTGTACAGAGGCTCCACTAGAATATTTGAACTATATAACTTAGAAGCGGGTTTATCCATGTTTTACGACAACAGAGGGGAGGAATTTTAAGAAAAAAAACGCCGATAATTATTTAAATTGTTTGTAACTCTGAAAAATGTGAATTTTTGAAAAATTCACGTTATTTTTAGTCTCTGTACAGAGGTCTGAGCTATATATACAGGCAAAATATTATTATAATAGAAGTATTTTTCACAAAAGGAGAACATTTTGAAAAATAGTTATTCTAAGTTAATTTTTTGGAGAAATATTGTATTGAAATAAATTTCTTTTGTCAAAATGTCTTTAAAACAGTTTTATACATGTATTCTAATCTAAATATCATGAAAATTATCCATTTATGCGCCTTTTTAAAATCACGGTTCCGAACGTAGTCGGATACCTTAACAGTACATCTTCCTAACGGTTCGCTGAAACAGTTTGTGTCTTTGATTGGTTTTGTTTTACAGCATTTCGAAAGTGTATATTTCTTTATGAACCACCCTGTATTTAAGAGTACTATTTGTATTTCCAAGTATAACTTGAAGAAAATTTTGATTTTACTCATTGAAAAAAAGATACCCACGTATTATAACGTCGACTAATTTTTTCACACCAAAAAACATTGCCAAATATCGCGATATGCAGCCAACAGTGGAAAATCATTCCCATGCATGCTCAAACTTACTACAAATAAGAAGATGACAACATTCAGTGACCTCTTTTAAATTGGCGACATCTTTTGATTTCACGATATTGGTTCTACCAATATCGGTAAATTTGGTATAATTTATAATTACAGAAAATAATTTTTATTTCCGAAAAAATAATGATAGCAATAATATGTTAATTGTTTATTAACTCGGCTCTTTGAAGCTACATGAAGACTGCATTATAATAATACCATGTTTCTTGTAGAATAAGACAAGGCACACATTACATTAATATTTACTCAAAGCATGAATTAGAGTTGATTTTCAGAAGGTGTATTATTTTACGAGGAATGTAATTTACATTTATTTTTCAAGAATCATATTTATTTTCGTATTCATGTAAAATATTTACATTCGTTTGGTATAGTCACGTCATCTTCATCCGAAACATCGCCGAAGAGCTCACCATAGTTCACACTGCTAAATGAAGCAACCCATTCACATGCGATATTTTGAATTACTCGTATTCTGGCTATTAGTCTAATTGCGCTGCATTGCAACTACGAACGCTTCAATGTTAGTCCTGCGGACAATCAAACAGTTTGCCATTCTATCACAAATCCAGTCACAGATTATGTCTTATAACTCGGGAAATATGGCTGTCGAGACAAGATTCACACATTTTACATGTTTGAATTGAAGTAAATCCGTTGATTCACCTGAAAGGAAGGCATTATATGTTATATATTACAGTGTTTTTTCGTGACTTTTTTAAATGTAGTAATTAGAAAGAATGAATCTATAAACTGTTATTTTAAGTTTTATTTGTCTAATTAACCGCAGAAACAAATTGATAATGCATTTGATACTCGTACATATTGCAAAATTCTATTCCATTTGATTTTAACATATTTAAGGTATCCGACTACTTGCGACAACTTCCTTTTGAAAAAATAGAAAAATGAGGAATCTTTTTGTGATTTTTAGATTTATTTAGTATATTTTAAGAAAAAAATCCTAAAATTGAAAACAGAAAAAAAAATTTATTATTATTAAAATCGGAAAAAACTAGTGAAAATGTACAAAAAAACTACATAAACGGGGCCCGCTCTGTAGAAATATTTTATGAACAAATTCTCAATTTTTCTATTTTGATGTGTTACTTTGTTATTCATGTTTGAAATGACTGTCAGGATAAGAGATATTTTAATTTTTACTAAGACTAGAGCACTTTATCTTAGTTATTATATGAAATTGCTTAAAAAAACAGTGATTATATTCACATAAAGGACTGTAAATTTTGAAATAAAACAGTGAATGATAAATTTGAAGGTTCAAATCTGATCATACACAAAAAAACTTCAGTGAATTATTCCACAACTTTTTGAGCAATCGCAGTCCCCGTTTAAGCTTTTCGAAAAAAACACATTTCAAGTAATACGCATCTTAAAGTTTGACATCTTGTGTAAAGTTATGGCATCTGCTCTTACTAAAACACTTGTAGTTTTTCTTCTAGTGAATGGAAAATAAAAAAATAAATAGTATTTTTATAAGGCTAATAAGATGGCCTATAAAATAAAATCATAATACTTTTTTTGTCAATTTTTGGAAAAAATCATGATTTTAGGGTAGTCAGATACCTTAATTTTAAAAGAAAATAGATTTTTTCTTGTAAAATACTTTGCATAATCTCAATAACCCTTTAAGGTATCCGACTACGTTCGGAACCGTGATTTTAAAAAAGCGCATAAATGGATAATTTTCATGATGTTTAGTGTCACTTAGATTAGAATACATGTATAAAATTGTTTTAAGGACATCTTGATAAAAAAAAATTATTTAAAAACAATATTTTGGCAAAAAATTAACTTAGAATAATTTTTTCTCCAAATGTTCTCCTTTTATGAAAAATGCATCTATTATAATAATATTTGGTCTGTATATAGCTCAGACTTCTCTACAAAGGCTCAACTAGAATTTTTGAAAAATTCTCGTTATTTTCAGAGTTACCACCAATTGAAATAATTATTGGTGGTTTTTTCTTAAAATTGCTCCCCTCTGTTGTCGTAAAATATGGATAAACCCACTTCTAGTTCATATATTTCAAAAATTCTAGTTGAGCCTCTGTACAGAAGTCTGAGCTATGTACATGCCAAATATTATTATAATAGATGCATTTTTCACAAAAGGAGAACATTTGGAAAACAGATTATTTTAAGTTAATTTTTTGCCGAAATATTGTATTTAAATATTTTTTTTTTGTCAAATTGTTCTTAAAACAATTTTATACAGGTATTCTAATCTAAGTGACATAAATATCTTGAAAATTATCCATTTATGCGCTTTCTTAAAATCACGGTTCCGAACGTAGTCGGATACCTTAACAGGCACAAAAACAGGCACAGGTTGTGATAAAGTACTTGATAAATGTAATGTTCTCATCCTTTATAAGCATTATTTAGTTACAAAAAAAAATATCTGATCAGTGGTTTTATTCCTGGCTGGTGGCTAGACGTTATAGCCACTGCGCATTTACGACATTTAACTTACTTTTCAGGGCGGAAAATATGAATCATTTTACAATAAACTTTTTTACGAAAAATTGACACATTTATGCTAATAAATAATTTCAATAACAATTAAATACAAAATAGAAGTGCAATGAAATAATAATAGAATAATTGTACAACATAGAATACTTACTTAGAATGTACATGGAATATACATTGAAATATTGGTATATATCCACAGTTTATACTTTATTTAGTTTTAGAATAAAAAGTTAGAAATAGAGTAATACTTTCGAGGTTTTAAATTAGTTGTTTCACAAATTTGATGAGCTATTTACTGTGACACTTTATAATATGCAAACGTTTTCTCCGACTAGAAAAGCTGTAATGTGAAAAATTTTAGAATCCCAGAATCTTGTACCACATATTGTAAACAAAGTTTGTTTTTATTTCCGACCTTCAGCATTCTCACGGGATTCTAAGTTCTCTCTCTCGAGTACAGGAAATAGGTCATTTTTCTGTTCTATGTGGGCAGTGGATACACAGCCTCTATATCCACATATAAAAGCTTTCCAAAAACCTAAATAAAACCTTTTTTTTATTTGTACAATTGCTTAATTCATTCAGATGAGAGAAATGTATACTTAAGACATGTCGAAATTTTTTTCAAAGATTAGAAATTTTATTTATAGTAATCAAAATATATACTTTATAGTTTTATATAGAGAAAAACTTTTTTTAACTACCCATCAGAAGACATGAAGTGCAAAATAAGGTATCTCGCTGCCATCCGTATTAATTTTTATGCATTTTAGCTTCAATTAACGCATATGGATAGACTAAATATCCAACACCAGCCTGGAGAAATTTTTTTAATATGTGGCTAGACCTACTAGCCACTGCCCGCTAAAGGGTTAATAACAATGAAGATTATATTTTGTCGCCCATCCAGTATAGTGATTAGCAACACTGATTGCTGTGCCGTGAGGCCTGGGTTCGAATCCCGGACAAGGTTTGAAAATGTATAGTGCCTTTGCAGTATGAGAGTACTCTAACTAGCCATCGAGCCGCATGTCCTCTCGTGAGGTTTGGTGGAAGGAGAAGAGAGGTGGAACACTTTTGACCATCCTCAGAATTAGAGTGGAACCGGGCCAAATCGTATTGTCACCTGTATGGTGCTGAAAGCTGCGGCAAATGACAGGCGTACATCTAGCCCTTTGCCTCGATGAATTTCGTAGGTCACGATTTGACATTCTCAGTCAAGTGGCATTAATAACAACAACAATAGTAATTTTTTTCAAGTGCAGGTTTTCAGCGATGGCTATGTTTTTAAAATGTTAAGCCTTTTTTGTATTCAATATGAATTTTCAAAATCCTTTTTTGGATGTTTTGTACATACCCAATTCTCTTTCTACTTGAACCTTTATTACACGATTTTGGTTTAACATAAAATAGGAAAAAAAATGAATTCTCCTTATATACACGACTTATTCTGATTTAAAAACAATCAATCCAAATTTCATGAAGAAAATTTTACTTTATATCTGCGACATTGGAGGCAAAAAATGTAATGAAGTTTCCTTTTGAGAGTATTCTGCGAATTTTATAACTTTAATGGAGAATTTTGCCTACATTTTCAAAGTGAAAAGTCTTTTTTGATGCTTATAAAATTCAATAAAAAAATAAGTCAAATTTCTGCAACATACATTTTTATGTGAGGTATCCTGCAACACTTGTTTTGATGTGGTTGAAACGTTTCTAAAATTAAATCAAGTTTCAGAAAAAAAAAATTATTTAAGTATCCGAACACGTTGAAAATGACCAAATTCTGTCAGGATAGATATTTTTGTTTTTTATTTTATTGCATAGAACTATCTTTTGGCTTTACGAAACATATTCTGTTTTGTTCCTACGCTACCTAGAGGCCAAGTTACAATCTATTTTATAAAATTAAAAAAACCGGAAGTGGGTCTTTGATATACCAGAAGAGGGCATTTAAATTGCTCCAAAATCCATCATGGCGAGTCTGAAAACTCAAAATGTTACGAATATATTTCTATAAAACATTTTGAACCTGATATTTATGTTATTTTCTATAGAATGTACTAAAAAAGTTCTTATTGTATGAATACTTTTTGAGTTATGGCTTGGTCTCATAAAGAATGCAACATTTACTATAATGTTTACTCAATCAGCTCAAAACTTTTCAAATTTTAATTAAACATTAAAATTTTAGTATATTTTCTAGATAAACACATCTAGTAATTTGTTTTCGTAATACTTTTACTAATACATGTTTATTACTTTTTTTTCTAACTGTTTTGAAGTTTTTCAAAAATATTGCTAAAATTTCACTTATAACTGTATTTCTTTGTAAAATTCAGATAATTTATTTTAAATATTGTCAGTTAAACAGTAGTATTTATTGGTAATAAGTCCTAAAGGGCATTTGTAATGTTTAAATATATTCTTTGGTAAAAAGTACTCCGAACGTGTTCGGAGTACTTTAAACCAGGGATGTCCAACCCAAATGACCTTGCGGGCCACTTCGGAAAAACATTCTAATCTCGCGGGCCGCACATAAAAATATGTACCTTAATATGAGATTTGGAACCAAAAAAAAGCATTTATTGGAGTAAAAATTTAAAACAGAATGAATTATTNGTAGTCGGATACTTAATCAGATTTAAAAAAAAAAATATCGGAGTGAAAATTTTAAACAGAATGAATTATTATTATTGTTTTCATTATTTTTCATGTATACAAATATAGATAGTATAATAATGTTTATATAACATAATATATATAATTCAATGATCAAATAATGTTTAAAATAGTACAGTTGCCATTTTCTTGAAAATTACAATGTTCCTTTTGAATCGATATTTCATTATTCATTGTTGAAATTTGATTGTGCTGTCATTCGCACAAACGATTAAGTATACATTGCCCTTTATCTTAACCGTCTTGAATATTTTTTTAAAATTTTATAAAACATCTCTGACTGCCTCTTGCTTTTTGGGCACTCTAAACAGAAAAGGAGGAGAAGAAATGAAAGCCGCACACACAGAGAATTATGTACCCTGCATAGTAAAGGATATGTATAATACAATTCGGAATTTATTAAAAAAGTAATTTATTATGATAAAATCAAATGTAACTGTTTGATAAAATATAAATCTATTTTAATCTAAAGGACATTTCTACTATCAAAAAGGATTTATTTTAAAACAAGAATTGGTAACAGGCAAATACATTATAAATTTATATATATATAAATTTCCCTTCAAATAAATTTCAAAATGAAAAAACGTTAAAAATCTGATATTTAAATTTTTTTAAAAAAGAGTCGGTGGGCCGCAAGTTACGTACTGGAGGGCCACATGCGGCCCGCGGGCTGCGTGTTGGACTACCCGTCTTAGGTATAACATTAAACATATTGGATTTTTTTTGAAAAACAACTTTCGCGCGGAAAAAGGATTTTTGAGACGCCTTTGTTAAACATCGATTCACAGTGCGCCGTCCGTGCCGCTGATGAGCAAGAAAACCTTTGCTATTGCAAAACCTTTGATTTGTTACTGATCAATTAATCAATCAGTATTGCCACATCTGCCACGAATTTTGCTATCAAGTGAAGGATGCGTGTAAAGAGTAGATATTAATGGACAATGTGGATCAACATATTGTGCACTAACTAACATTATATTTTTCTTAAACTATGTGTTATACTATAAAAAAAGAAACGAGTCTTACAGTATTCGCATATGATGTGTAACATCTGACATGTTATCGTGATAAATACGCAATATTAACTTTTTTCCTGAAAAAAATATGAAAAAAAAAAAAAAAAATCGGGTATGATTGGAAATAATTTTCTATCGAATAATTATATCTTTAATGAAAATAGTATTTAATTAACAAAAGGAGTAATGCAATATTTTATCAAAAATAATTATTCTTGTTCAATTTGGGAAAGAGCGGAGACAATAGACTTATGATAACTAAAATATGACACATATACTTGTGATTTCAAAGTATTTAAAAAGCGTTGAAAAACAGCGTCAATAACAGTACCACTGTTAGTCGTCGAAACATTCTAATTTGCGTTCATTTCGAGCTCGAGTTCATCATTCATAAAAGCTATGAGTGGCTCAGCTTTTGGCAAACTGAAGTTAAAGTTAAAATCACCGCTTAAAATCAGGGGAAACGAGTGATAATTTTTTCAAAAGAGCAGAACCACCTTCGGTATATGGTAAAAGTACAAAATAAGGAAATCTTTAATTTTTTTTTAACCGTTTGATTCGAAGAAATGTATACGACCACCGAAATCACTGTTTGTCCATTTTCAAATAAGCATTCTACCGCCATTATGTCCCCAATATCGTGACTAACGGATTTAGAGTCAAGCGCTCGA
>BMAV01017015.1:0-16726 GCA_019973955.1 Trichonephila inaurata madagascariensis | reverse complement strand
AGAAAAAATTTGAATGAAAATTAAAGTCAAGATAAATATTAAAAATTTATAAAAGAAAAATGAGGATTTAAGATTAAAATTTAAAAAACTCAGAAAGCGAAGAAATTTGGGAAATAGAGATTTAGACACGTAATTTTTTAAAGGGCATTGAGAACCCTTATAAATCATGTTTTTCTTCTTGGAGGGGTTGTGACGTCTCTCGCGCTTTCTGCTAACATAACTCCTATGTTCTTGACGGCCACGATTAATGGCAAAACTTTTCCAACCCAATACCAAGAAGATAAACAAAGATATTATGCAAATGAGATATCCCATAAAAGGATAGAAGCTTTGATGATAAGATAAAAAGCGGCGCTTAGAGATAGTTTAGTGTGAAATCATTCTGATCGTTAGTGCGGCTAGTTTAAAGATAGCTTAGTGTGTAGTCTTGCAGATCAAGAGTTAGCAGTCCGATAGTTTTAGAAGGAATAGAAGCCTAATATAAAGAAGTCAGAATCTTCTTTATTCAAAGTGAATTATAGCTATCTCTTTAGGTAAAGGAAGGAGATCTGAAAGGTAATATTTGATATAAGTAATTGGGATGAATAGGATTATTAATGATAATTGAGAAAAAAGGATCTAGTTGCGTGATCTGACTTAAATACAAGGTTTAATTGGGTGTTGACTCTAAATTTTAAATTAAAATTGTCAAATTAGAATTTAAGTAATATAAATTATTCTTAATAAAAGTTGTATTAAGAACTACTATGTCTCATCATTTGATAATCCCACACCTCTAGCTTACGGAACCGGCACGACATGGTCATCACAGGATGGCTATGTCGCAGGCTTAACCTGAAGTTTCGATGTGTGGGTGCCCCATGTTCTTACGGAGCGAAATTTGTGTCGTGCGTTTTTGAAGCGGATTATTACTGGGGACAAAAAATGGGTTGTATACAACAATGTAAACGCAAGAGGCCCGGAGCAGAAAAGATGAACGTCAAAGCGTGTCAAAGCCAACATTCCCCAAAAAAAGGTGATGCTCCGTTTGGTGGGATGTAAAAGGGAAAATCGTTTTTGAGCTTGCCGGACAATACAACGATTAATTCAGAAGTCTATTGTCATCAGCTGGACAAATTGAATGATTCACTAAAGAGAAGAGGCCCGAATTAATCAACAGGAAGGGTGTAGTGTTCCACCAGGATAATGCGAGACCCCCACAAGTTTGTCACTCGCCAAAAACTTTTTCAGCTTGAATGGGACGGGACTGCAACATCCACCATATTCTCCAGGTCTGGGGCCCTTTCCCATACTATTTGTTCCGGTCCCTGCAAAATTTTTGGATGGCAAAACCTTTTCCTCAAATGAAGATGTCAAAACCACCTGAACCAGTTTTTGCCAGCAAGGACCAAAACTTTTATGAGAGGAGAATTATGTTCCCGCCAGAAAGATGGCAAAAGGTGGGGACCAGAAGGGCCAATATATAATTTAATAAAAATATTTATTCATTATAAAAAAACCCGTCTTTCATTTTTCCCCAAAAAAAAAAACAAAAAATGACTTTTCCGAAAAACCCAATATAAATTTTTAAAATTTTTTTTTTCTCGATTTATTATTTTTTTTTTTTCGCATTAAAAAATACTACTTTTTTTGAAATTATTTACCAATACCTTCCTTTTTTTTCCCTGTATCTTATATGTAATGCATACAAAAAAAATTGGGGGATCTATTTTGCTGCAAATTGAAAAATTTTTTTTAAAAAAAAATTGAAATGTGGGAAATATTAGGTTTGGGGGTTAAATTTTTATCATATATATATATATATATATATATATATATATATATATATATATATATATATATATATATATATATATATAAAAATTTTAAATTTTTTTTTTCCCTCGAAAACACTAAAAAAAATTAAGGTATTGAAAAAATCGACCCCTTAAAGGTTTTTAAAAACACCCCTCGAGATATTTAAAAAAATTTTTCATGTAAAAAAAATTAATTAACAAAAAAGGGAAATTTTTTAAAAAATTTCAAATTTTTTAAAAAAAAAATTTAAAATTTTTGTAAAACTGTGTGAATAATATGTGCAAAATTTTATCTCGTTCCCTTTTTTTAAAAATAAACATTGTATGAAATAATAAAATGTAATTTTTAAAAATAAAAAAAATGCTCAAATTTCCCGGGAGCCCTTTTTACACACTCCCTTTATTAGCCTTTTTTTTGTACATGTACAATGTTATGTTTGATTGTATTTGTTTTATTTTTTAAACCAATTATTAAATTTTTTTTCCCCCCTTAACTTGCTACGCTATTTCTTTTTTTTTTATTCCCCCCACGTGAAAATTTAAAACTGTTTTGTCAATATCCTTGCCCCCTTGCTTAAAAAACTATTTCCCCCTTAGCAATCTTTTAAATTTTTAATCAAATTCAAGCTGGACATAAATTAGTTAAGACCCCCATTAATCTTATTTTTAGAAAAAAACAGAAAAGATTTCCCCAATTTACATTAACTACTATGATATTTGATCATTAGATAAAATTAAAAAGATTTAAAAACCCATAAAAAAATTTCCCCGTGCGCCAGTTTGGGGAAAAAACTGCCCAATGTGCGACGTGGGTATTTGGGAATTGTGAGGAAGAAATTGGGATTACTATCAATTTGTCTATATTTTTCAAGTAGCTGTAGTTTATTTTTTCAAGTCATAGCCTGTTTAATTTTAGCTTTATGGAATTTTTTTGGATTTTTTTTTCAAGACCTCAGTGCAGAAGATAAAAAAGGGCCCCCCTTGGCCCCGACGGATCGAAATTTATTCCCAAAAAAACCTGGTTGTTTCCCAGCTTATCTGGCCCCGGGGGCCCCCGCCCCAAGCCCCCATTGACTAAATTTTGCACTGTATAGAATTATATGGGTGCTGATGAACATTTTCGAGTGCAGCAATCGGGACCCCTTTTTTGCCAGAAAAATCAGCCTGTGTGTTTTCATTAATCCTACTGAAGCATAAAAATTTTTCTTTTTTGGGAAGTTAAACTTCCGCAAATGACCCCCGATACTGAAATTTTATCCGAAAAGGAGTTCAAAATTTTGAGCCAATGGTTTGAATTACGGTTTAGGAATTGAAGAAAATAACAACCCAATCAAATTTATCTTCAACACCCAAACATTTGTTTTAAAGCAATGGGAATTGCTTCCACTTCCCATCAAAACCATTCTGTATTTTCCCTACAGAAGCCCAAGAACGAAAACAGGCTCAAAAATTTCCCCCGGATTCAGCAGAAAAATAATTATCAAATAGGGGAGCCCCGTATCGAACTGAGCCATCCAGGCACCCGAATCCAAAATAACTTACTCTAATTTTTTTCATTGCATAACACATTAAAATGTCTGGGGAGGTTTTTTTTCTTATAAAAAAGATTCCCGAAGGTTCAAATTTTTTTCCCCTGAAAAAAACCCTTTTTTATACCTTCAAGTTTCTAATTTTAAATTTGGGATTATTAATACATGTAGAAGTATAGAGTTCTATTAAAAAAAGGGAGAATATAGATGAAAGCTTCTATTGCAAGGTTCTTTTTACTTTAGATTTTTTAAAAAATTAGTTAACAGAAATTTAGCGAGCTACCATGCTAGTAGATAACAATAACAAATAAATTTTTGGCGGGTTCAAATCAACAAGCACTGCTTTTTTCGAAAGAAAGATGTTTTTTTGGGAAAAAAAAGGGTTTTTTAAAAAAACATTTCCCATGTGGTTAGTAATTTTAGCTTTTTTTCGCCATTATAGTTTTAAATTTAAAATGCACACGTCAGATTCAATACTATCATTTAAAATTTTTTTTGTTATTATATGGATTCTTTCTTTAATAACATTGAATTAAGAAATTTTAAAAAACAGAATTTCCATTCACCTTCATGACGTTTAGAAATGAGATGCATTTAATAATCTGAAAACAATTAGTTTCACAAATTCTGTTTTTTTAAAAAAGGACATCGCATTTTGACTTTTTCTTTGGGAAGTTCTAAATAACTACCCCACTTAAATACAGTCAAAAAAAAGTTTTGGGGAATTTTTACTAGTTCATAGATTTTATCGTAATATTTTACTTTAAACATACAAATAAAACCCAAAAAAAAGAAGTAAAACGTTATTTTGTTAAATATAAATAAAATAATTTGAAAAAAACTCATACATTAATGAAAAATTATGGTTAAAATTGAAAAAAAAAAAAGAAATCGAGAAGAAAAGGGCTAAAAAAAGTATTGGGACGTAAGTCTCAATAAATTAAGTCTCAAATAAATTAAGTCTCAATAAATTAAGAAAAAAAAATTCAAACTTAGAAATTAAAAATTCTTTTTGGGCCCTTTTTTGCTTTTCAGATCTCTCGAAGATTATTTGGCGGGATTGGATAAATTTTTTTGAAAAATGATCTACCGATTTTGACCCAAATTCTTCGACCAAATATTTTCAAATCCTGCTTTTTTTGGGAAATTTGGTGCTCATATAGTTTTTGCTGCAAATAATCTCCCCACATGTTCAATGGGATTAAGGTCGGGATTTTGTGCGGGATTTTTAATAACTTTTAGGACATTGGTAGAGGACCCATTACTTGCAAATATCTGCAGTTTGTCACAGGTCACTATCTTAGTCCAATTTTTAAAATACCCTTTGAGATTCCCAGCTTGTGCCCCGCATTTTTGTTTAAATTTTTGCTTGAATATGTCAAGATAGACATATTTTTTCTTTATCCCATCAATATAATGTAAGTTTTTTCGAAACCAGAGCTTGCCATGCAGCCCCAGACAATTTGGTTTCCCCCTTCCATATTTTACGGTGGGCCGAAAATTTTTGGGACATGCATTGCTGTATTTGATTTCCCCCAAAATTTTTTTGCTTGCCATCCGATCCAAAAATGTTATATTTGCTTTCAAATAAAAAAATTATTTTTTTCCCAATATTCTTTGGCCCCCTTTTTACATACTTTTTAAAAGAAAAGCCAACCTAGCTTGTTTATTTGTTTTGCTGATGTAGGGTTTTTTTCATGTTTTTCTGCCATGATACTTATGTTTTTTTAAAAATTTCTGACATTTTCCCAGGATTTACTGATTTCCTGAACCTATTTTTTACATTGCAATGTCTTTTTTTAATGCACTAGTTCTTGGATTAATGTGTACTTGTCTCTGCAATCCACCTCTTTCACGTTAATTAAATACCCTTTTGAACGCCCTGATTTTTTGTTTGTTTTCAACACTTTTTTCCCGAACCTTTTAAAAAGATTTTAAAAAACAGTAGATTTAAACTAAAGTTCAATACTTTTCCTATACAGCGAATTGTTTTCCCCTTTTTCCAATGATTTTTTACGAGATTTCGCACATCAACTAATATTTTCTTAGTTTCTCGCCATTTTTCTATAAATAATCTTATCTGTTGAAACATTTGTTTTTAAAGGGTTTATCCGAACACAAGTTGAAAATGACGAAATTCATGCAAAAGACAGATAGTTTTGGTTTTAATTTTAGGAATACGGTTATTCTTTGGGTTTTACAAAACATACTTTGTTTTGTTTCCCTACCCCATCTAGAGGCCAAGCTACTATCAATTTTAAAAATTTTAAAAAACACTTGAAGTGTGTTTTTAATCTATTAGAAATAGGCATTTGTTGCTTAAAATCTATAAATGGCGAGTCTGATAACCCAAATGTTACAAATGTATTTCTATAAAATTTTTTGAGTTTTAATTTATGTTTTTTTCTAGAAAAATTTTCCCTAAAATATTTTTATTGTACGAATATTTTGGGTTATGGCTTGTTATTTAAATAATGGCCCTTAAAAAAAATGCCCATTTCTTATTATGTTTACTTAATCAGCTCTAAAAATTTTAAAATTTTTTGAAAAACATTAAAATTTTAGAACATTTCCTGGGATCAAGGGTATCAAATTTTTGTTTTAGTAATTATCTTACTAATATTATTTTTTTATTTTTTTCCAAACTGCTTTGAAGTTTTTCAAAAAAAAATATTGCAAAATTTCATTTATAATTGAAATTTTTTCTAAAATGTATGTAATTTTTTTAAATATTGTTAGTTAAATATTAGTATTTATTGGAAGTCCAAAAAAAGCATTTATAATGTTTAAATACACTTTTTTTTAAAAAAGTACTCTAAAAACGTGTTCGATACCTTAAACTTCTATTCAAAAAAAGTAGTGTAAAATTTAAAAATGCTATTGATGCGTTGTATTTTTGGAAATTTCTATTTGAAAATTTCCCAATTTTTTTTTCTAATTCCAGTGTCCCTTTTTGAATTTATTTGAAAAGCTAGATCAAATTATAATTTATAATACTGAAAAAATTTTCCCCTTATATCCCGTACACCAAATGTTAAAAAATTACTTAATTCATTTTTTTTTGCTTTAAGGGATAAATATTTTTATAAAGGGTTTTTTACAGTTTTTAACCCCAAAGTGTCCCAATATTTTTTGATTTAATTGTACTAAAAAAAGAAAATTTCCCTTCCATACAATACATACGCATATTACATTTTTGTGATGAGGAAGTAAAAATTTTATATCATTTTTTAGGGAATTTTATTTTCATTCTCATCAAAATAATTACATTTTTTTTTTTTTCATTCATGGCACGTATCCAAAAGTAAGAGAGTGCAAAATTTCGTAAATGAATGCTTTGGAAATCAACGAAAAAGAAGATATTTTTTTTATTCGGGAGGTCTAGAGTTTATATATGCGAAATGTTTCCCAAAAATCAAGTTGTTTTTTGGAAATAATTAATCACAGTGCCTCATGCTCTACAAGCTTTTTAAAGGATTTGTTAAAAAAACGTTGTGTTTATTATTTTTCCATAATCCTGACGCTGATTCATGTTTTTAAAACAGGTTATAAAAACATTTTTTTTAACGCAGTATTTAAAACCCCTTGTTTTTTTTTTGGAAAAAGGTTTACATGCCTGTTCTCTTCTCATTTGAAATTTGAATGAATTAAATAAAGTAAATAGGCTTCGCTTTTCCCCATGAATTTTTATTTTGTAATTTCAAATAATCGCGTAATTTACTGATACTTCTATTAAACGTAAAAGAAAAAAATTTCCCGAGATGAAATCCAATAGATATATTTTTGAAGAAAAATATTACTGTTCAGAATAAAAAAGTTCAATTAATTGGTGATTCAGAGAAATGTGATGTATTGTTTCTTCCCCACAAAAAAAAAAGTGAAAAATAATTGAAAATTGAATTTATATTGAAATATTTTTGTTCATAAAAAAAACCCCGAATCGCATTTCCCTCATCTGAGAGAAAAGGGCTGAGTCTCTTATAATTATTTTTTTTTTGATTTATATTAGTAATATTTCTAGTTTCAAGTTTTTTCTTTTCATCCGTTAAAAAAAAAAGCTTAATGTATCTAATTCGGGAAATACTTATGGTTTATCATTTTGGGATAATTACAAAATTTTTTTGTTTGAACTAGTATTGAAAAACACGTTCATGATTTTGAATTGAATATTTAATGTAGTCAAATATCATTTTCAAAATTCAAATTTAAAAAAAGGTATATCTTTTTTCGATTTCTTTTAAATTACTGTTTTTAAAAACAAGAATTAGCTTAATTTTTGTCATTCTTTTTAAATTTTTTAGAAAAAAAGCATTCATATTTTTTTTGTGACCTTCCCAATTTTTTATGCGGTGCTTTTTTTTTTAAGATTTGTTCTGTGGTGAAAAATTTTTTTTATTGTCCCAAAAACAATATCGTTTTTAAAGATTTATCGACCATAAATTTTTTCCCCAAGGAACTAAAGCAAAGGGGGGGAAAAAATAGGGCTGTTCTTCATAAAACCGAGTTTTAACTCAAAAACTACGCAACCATATAAAATACATTTTTGGGTTTTGGTCCCCCCTACGGGGAAAAATTAAAATGAAACTTACACACTGGAAACCCCTAATTTTATTGAATCAACAATGTACAACATTGGTTACTTGAATTTTTTGAATTTAAAATATCAGGCATATGCCGAGAAATTTGACCCGGGTAATGATTTTTATTTTCAGCAGAAAAAAGATCCCAAGAAAATGGCCCACATAGTGAATTTTTCCTTTTTTTGAACCCAGGCTGTTCGGGCTTTCCCAAAAACTAATTCCAAAATCAACCTAGTCCCCAAACCCAAGCGCAACACAGCTTTTTGGGGATTTACTGAGTGAATAATAAGGAAAAACGAATAATATCCGGTTTTTTGAAATCTGTCAGAGAGGAAGAATGGAACAAAATATCCACAGATGAAACAATTTAAGCCATTTAAAATTTCCCCTTACAAAATATGTTGAGAGAGTTAAAAGGAAAAAGGAATATCTTAAAAGTTTTCCCCCTTAAATTTACAAACCCTTTTGGAAGGTATTTTTTCCAAAAAAGCCCTTTTTGAATCAAAAGATTTGTACGTTCTCTTTAAATATTTGTATTATTTTATGAAATATTCGGGGTGTTTTATACTATTTGAATTAACGACGTTAGAGTAATTTAATAAAAGTAGTGTTGAGATTCAAAAGACTTATTTTAAATTTGCAATATTGCACAAATACGAAAGATGACCCCGTAAGCAGAGTTTCGGAGTCAAGTGTATTTGGGGAAACAAAATCACCCGATCTTCACACACTCATCTAGGAAAAAAAGGTCACGAACTCTTTAAACAGGACCTTTGGGAAAATAGTGGGCCCTTCCAAAGACTCCCTTCATCTTGACTCAGGATTAATAAATATCTGGTATAAACCCCCCCCATTCAAGACGAAAAAATAAGAGAAACATCGCTAGAAACTTGGAAGAGAAAGTACTGTTCCCCCTGGTCAAATCCAAAAAAAGATTATTAAATTTTTTTTTCTTATTACAAGAAAAAAACCATGTGCCTTGAACATTATAAAGGTGGGTTTGTGAAGATTGCATCTTAAAATGTAAGCAGGGTGAAATGGGATAACTAACCATTATCTTTTGATGTTTTTCGGGGTTATCCTGAAAATTATAAGAAAAAAAAGGTTCGTGGTAGTAAAATTTTCTAATGATTAATTATTTATGTACAAGAAAAAAAATTTTTTCTGTTTTTAAAAGAGGCATTTATCATTTTTTTTCAAAATTCATAAAATACACAACTCCTTTCAAGGGGTACTCCTCCTTTTAAAAATTTTTCACAAGGTTTTGTGATAGAAGAAAATTAATATGACAAAAGTTTATTTAACTAAAAAAGAATTATATTAATTTTTTCAAAAAAAAAATAACATTCTGAAAAAAGAGAGAAAAAAACCCGGGAAATATATTTTAAAAAAAAAAAGTATTGCCAAAATATAGTAAATTTATTGTAAATTTTTTATAGCATTCGTTTAATTTGTATATAATTTCTAATAAAAAAAAGTAGTAAAAATTAAAAAATTTTTTCCCGAGACAAGGAGAACTTGAAGAAATATATATTGTTACGTAGATCCGAGGGTTCGGGGGTTTTTTAAAACAAACCCCATAGAAAAATAAACAGTTCTTTTTAAAAGCGATGCGAATTTATTATCAAAAAATCCAATCCTTTTTAAAAACAGGATTCAGCAGCAATATTTTACAGAAAATAAATATCCGAAGGTCTTCACACCTTTCAAAAAAATCAAAACACAATAACCAGTGTTTAAAAAATACATGTAAGTAAAGATTATTCACAAGCCCTGAACCCAACGCTAGTCAAAAAAAATTCTCACCATCGCTGGTTTAAACCAGACCCCGCCGTCGCAGCGAGCATCTTATTTTTTAGGAGCCCAAGAAACTTTTGGGAAAAATAGCCTTCCCTGACAAATTTGTGGAGAGATCCACTACTTTCCAAAAATTCCAGAGGGTTCCGAACTCGCCAACATGGCTTTTCCAATGACGCCAAAATTGTCGCCAAAATGATGCCAACTTTGGGCCCCTAGCGCCAAGATTTTGCCCAAGTTTCCCCTTTTTATTCGCCATTATAACGTAAGGTGGCATTGTTTTTTGAAGGGGGACAATTTTAACATAAAAAAAAACATTCATAATAATATAAAAAGCAATAAAAACCCAAATATACAAAAATTTTTTAAAATTATTTAAAAAAATTCGTAACACTGCCCCCCCGCAAAGACTGCACGTCCCAAATGCCAACCTTTTAGTAAGAGGCATCTATTTACAAGCAAATTACTCAAATAATAATCACATATAAAAAACAAATGGCCCACAGCATATACAATAAAAAAAATTCAAAGCACATGAAGAGATGTAAACATAAACCAATATTAAAATAAAACTAAGGAATTAGAGAAGGGGAAATAATTTACAAATTTTTTACAAAATAATTAATGACCCATGGTCTTTAACTTAAGGATTTATTCATCTTGGCCAAGATAAGGGGGTAGCCTATTGTAAAAGTATTACCTTCGGTTTTGAGTGTGGTGATTTCTGTATCCGCACCCACAACGTCATTCAGTTCCTTTTTTGGGCTGTGGGGAAATTCCCAGTTTGTCTGCAGCCCTTTTGGGGAGAGTCCTTAGCGACGTTTCGGATTCCCCTAAACACACTTTGTCGCCTTCGGGAAGTCGGGCCGGTTGCTCTTGGGCGTATAGGGGCTTGTCTTCTTTGGAAGCCAAGCCGATTCTTTCCCTTTTCCAGATGATGCCCTTTCTTTCCCTCTGTGCCTGGGGTTTCGACATACCCTGGGCCAAAGGGGCACCGGCGGCTGGGAAAAAGACCGGAGTCAGACGAAGATCTCGTCCGAAGAGCATCTGGGATGGGGGAAAAGCGGGGTGGGCTCGTGGGAAAAGGGACCCTGTAGGCAAGCAGGAAAAAAGGGGAATTTCTTTGTCTCAGTCCTTTTTGATTACTTTTTCCCTGTTGATCCAGGGGAGAGAGGCTGTTTTGGGTGGTACGATTGAACCCTCTACTATGCCGGTCGGGCCGAGGATGCAAAGCTGTTTTGGGCCCCAAACCTTTCCGATGGCGAAAATATTTCACAAGTCCCTTTCAAACTGCAGATTGGGAAATTTCTCCCCTTTATCGGAGTGGTTGTAGAGGGACCCCGAATCTTGGGGATCCAGTGTTGAACTAGAACCCCTGCAACAGCCCAGGCCTCTTGGGCGGAAATAGGGTAGGCTTCAGGCCACTTAGTGAAGTAGCCTTTTTTTAAAAAGGGGTGTTGTTTTTGCCCTCTGACATTCCCCGGGAAATGGGCCTTTGGGGTGTCAAAAAACTATTCGTTTTGAAAGGCGCCCCACATTATACAGCTGCAGTTTTTCTCTAGTGCGTTTTCTGGGACCTTTACGTGCAGCCCCAGGGATCACATGTTGGGGCAACACTTTTCCACGTCACTAGCACATTACCCCCGTAGAAGGCTCACGAACTTTTGTATGGGCTTCATAACACCAAAAAGACCTTTCCCTTTGACCTCCCTCGAGTTCCTGGCACCGTTGAAACTCTTGTCTTCGGGGGTATCAATTGCCACCCCTGAATGTTTTCCATCGTCAGACTCCCATTTTCATATAAAAAAACCATTTCTAAGATGGAGAGAATCCCAAAGAGCCCAGTAACGCTTCGTTGTAGGGGGTGGAAAAAATGCGGGGTGTCTTTGCCAGATGGGCTTTTCATAAGACGAGTCTTGAATTCCAAGATTGGTCTTTTTGAAAGCCGTTGATCTTTTCGGGTGCCCCTAAAACCCACGGGTCCAATTCTGATGTCGATGGTGTCATAACCTTTGGGGGACTGTTGATTTATTACGCCAAATTTCTTTTCGATTCTCGAGCAGTATTTAATGTTCCCCCGGGGGGTCTTCTTGGGAAAGGGCGTCTCCATTCGCCCCGGGTGATCCTTTTTGATTTCTTCAAAATTTTTAGATCAACTACATTTTTAAAAAGGCGGATGTTTCTTTTTTTATTTGAGGGAATTTTTTCTTTGGGGGCCCTTCCCCCGCACCTCGAGCACTTGGTGCCGATATTTTTTTTGTTTTGGGGGGAGTTACCCGGGGATGCTCTGGTTCACCACACCCCCCCAACACCTGATGCTACGTCTCCCCCCGGTTCTGAAGTTGGGAAACCCTTAAGTCTTGAATTTCTTCTTTCAATTTCTTTAAACTCCTTCATCCAAAAGAGATTTACAGGGTGCATCCCCCAATTTACTCTATTTCCGCGGGTGAAAATGGCGGTCTCTGCAACTGGCTTCATTGGCGGCCTCCAATTTTAAGGATAAAAGGGGAGATTTAAAACTTTCACATCTGCCATTCCCCAAGCTTTTTATGTCCCCATCCCCCTTCCCAAACCACCAAATTTTTGCGAGATTACTTTTGCGCTCAGTTGTTGGGGGTCGGAGAAAGCCGTTTGGGGAGCCTTTCTACTTCCGGGAAAGGGATACTTTGCAAGTTTTCCCGGTTTTTGAGTCTTGTTTTCTTCTGCAGATGCGCGTGTCCTTTTTTTGTATTTTTTTGGGCCGGGAACCGGGGATCCAGAGCATTTATATAGGGGGTTTTAAATTCAGGCGCTCTGTGTCGGAAAATTTTAAGTACTTTAGCAGCTTCTCCCCCTAAGGGGTGCTGCTAGCTGACATGCTTTTCACACCTTCAGTCCATCCATTGGCTTCACAAATTATTGAGAATTGAGTCTTTTTATACCTCCCAGTTGATTTTTTCCCCTCATAGGTTGACAGTTTCACTGACACTGGTGAGGCAGCCCAAAGGCAACTGGGGATAGACAAAAGGAAAAAGGGGAGCAAAACAAAAAAAATTGCTTTCGTTCTTATTTTCAAAATAGAAAACCTTTTTGAGATCTTCTACTCGCCGGGTATAACAAAATTTCCAGCCACTTCTTCAATTTTTCTTTTTACTTTTTTTTAATCTTTTTTACCTTTTCCCCTTTTTTTCTTTTTTCTTTTTATTCAACTACCGCAACCCTTTTCTTCAACTTTCTACAATCTTTCTTCAAAACCCCTCCAAAACTTTTTTTCCCAAATTCCCCCGAACTTTTCCTTTTTTCCCTTTCAATGCTATTTTTCTTCCACACTATTGATTTTCTTCAACATATTCCGATTTTTTTTTCTAGAGAATTTTTTATATTCCTGACATTTCTCCGTTCCAACCCTTTTTAAATCATTCCTTTGTGTCTTCTTGGCTTCTCTGCATATTCTCCATTCTTTTTTAGTTTTTGCTGGCCTCTCTCCATTCTTTTCCCCCGCACTTTTCTTGTCCTCTTTTTAGTCTCTTCTGGGCCCTTTTTCAAGGCATTGATGCCCCTTTCCCAAAAGAGCCTTCAGTTTGCTCATCCATCGTTTTGTTATTGGCATAAAAACCCACTTGACACCAAAAATGTTAAGGGAGATCCGGGGTGTTAGAGAATTTTTTTGCAATACAATCACAAAAGAAAAAAAAGTTCTTAAAAACCGATAAGAATTTATTATCAAATTCCAACCTTTTTAAAAACAGGATTCAGGGCAATATTAAAGAGTAATCCGAAGGTCTTCACACCTTCAACAGCAATCAAACACAATAACCAGTGTTTAAAAAAAACATGTAAGTAAAGATTATTCACAAGCACAGCCGAGCTTTCCCCCTAATCAAAAACCCCAAATCTCCAGCTGGTTTATCCAAACCCCCGCCGTCCCAGCGAGAATCTTATTTATAGGGGGGACAGAAACTTTAGAAATATAGCCGCTCGTGACATTAGTGGAGAGATCCAATTTCTTTTCCCGAAGATTCCGGGAGGGTTCCGAACTCGCCAACATGATCACCAATGACGCCAAAATTGCCCCCAAAATGATAACTTGGCTCTACCCCAAAATTTCGCCAAGTTCTCACTGAATCGCCATTATAACGTAAGGGGGGGCATTGCTTTGGGAAAGGGGACAATTTTTCCCTGAAATAAACATAAAATAGAGAATATAAAAAGCATTAAACACTCAAATACAAATTTATTTACACTATTTTCCACAAAAATTCGTAAGAATATTTTATTACAGGGTTAGGATCCTGTATGATGCGCCTTTTGAATGCAATATTAATATTTTTATCAAAAATTGTTAAAATGCTTGACTTTATTTAAATACTAACGGTGACTGCAAAATTTCTTCAAAGCAAATAACTAAATGTCCTTCTTTGTGTCTTTTCATATTTGAGGGATAGGTTGGGGCACATGATCTCAGATGAGATCTTAATCCCTGTCTAGAGATGGCGATCTGAGATCGATTAATCGAAGAATCGATTTCTCCCGCCAAAGAAATCGATCTTTTAAAAACGATATGTAAAAAACCCATTCAGTGAATCGATATTTTATCCCCCCAAAAATTGCATTTTGATTTTTTTGGGAAAAATCGTAAAAAATTTTTTTCCCAAATTTGTTGTATATGTACCATCTTTAAAACCCGTTATCTTACGGTGTTGGCGGTTAAGGGGTTAATTTAGTGACAGGAACAAAAAACCCTATTTATTATCACGTTCACCAAAGCCATGGTGGGATTGATTTGATTTTTATTTTTTAACGTTGCACCCCGTTCAGCTACACGAGGGTTTTTGGGGGACAGACCACGTAATTTTGAACCATGGTCAAGGACGTGGTCGACACCCGAGCTGGCACCCCTTCCCAACTACCACACCAAAGGGGGGACGTTTCAACCTTTGGGGATTTTTAAAGTGAATCTGTGCCCTACAATGGGTCTATTAGTGGTAATTGGGCCCCGAACTGTGAAAGGGAAGCCACGATCCGATACCTATACCACTCGGCTACCGCGGCCACGGCCATGTTGTATATGAGTATCTTGGGATTATTTGTTCCTTGTGAGCGCCTTTTTTCGATTGCCGGCAACATCCCAAGTCATGAGCGGAACCGCTTGGATTCCAGTAGACTTGAGACTGTTGTTTTTAAAAAGCTTACATGTTAAGCATTGGGAACTATAGGCTATATTATCTATTTTCTAAACTTTTTAATGCAACAAATTCATTTAGAAAAAAAAATGTGTGTTTTCTTTTATACCTTATACTTTGATATAGAAATCAAAATTAACTGTAATTGTCGAATGTCCTGAACTGAAAAATTCCCTGATTTTACTGATAAGAGATCGTTTATTATGGTATCTTTCTTGTTTTTCATAAAATGGATTTATATTTACATTGTAAATGCAGACTTGAAAAAAAAATCAATTTTTTAGAAATTGATCTTTTAGACCTCGTTTTTTTTGTGAATCGATTCATCAGGTTACGATTGGAATCGATTTAAAAATCGATCTTTTTCGGAAAGAATCGTGATCCCTACCCCTGTCCTAAAGGTTGTTGTTCAGCATTAGAGGATGATTTGCCATGATTTATGGGGTAGTTGAAAGAAGTTGATAGAAATAAAATTAAAATTAAGAATTATAAATAATAAAATTAAAATTAAGAATTATAAATAATAAAATTAAAATTAAGAATTATAAATAGTAAAATTAAAATTAAGAATTATAAATAGTAAAATTAAAATTAAGAATTATAAATAATAAAATTAAAATTAAAAATTATGAAACAAATTAAGCAATATGATTGCAACCTTTAAATAAGATTAAATTGCTGGAGCTAAATTTGTCTGTGTTGTTGATGAGAAGTGGAGCTGTGTTGACCGAAGCTTACATCGAAACTGGAGGCTAGCGAGCGGCCAGCATACCTTAAGGTGTCGTGTCAACTCTCTCGGCCACTGGGAGAAACCAGCACTTTGCCAGTTGACTTTTGACCGTGAAGGACCGCCAAAAAACGACCTGGTTTTATTGATCATATTTCTTTTATCATATATCATTATTGATCATATATCTTTTAAAAACATGAAGTCGACAGTTACGGTCGGAACTCGAGCTCTTTCAATAAGAAAAAAAAAATTCCATTTAAATTACCACTTTTATAAATAGAAAAAATAAAATAAATATTTCGAACAATTTTAGGGGGTACTAATATCACTATTCTCTCAGATTCCTTTAAAAAGGCACCTAATTCGGAAGGATGCCTAACTTTTAAAAAGATTATAATGTTACTAAAGATTGTTGTGGAATGATAAAGAGACATTCAATAACTGTACGGATAATACTGCAAATAAGACACTATATTACTCAATTCGAAACTATAAAGGACAGGCGTTCTCTCTACTAGAAGGATGGCGAAAATACGTATTTAGAGGGGTTTTATACTTGTACCATAATAATGATCGGAATCACCAGATGTAATTAGATCCATCATAAAATATAAATTACATGCCTCCCTTTACATTACAATTTTTTTTCTCTCGAAATAACTTTTTTTTCATGTTCTTATATGTAAGTGTTTTCCAAATTTTGCTCTAATTGTATTCCATTTTCTGAAAACTACGTTGTTGACGCCTAAGCCCGCTGTTATATTTCCTGATTCCTTAATTCCATGGTCAGTAAAACGATTATATTTCCATTACATTTTTATTTTAATCCAGTACTCAGTCTATCTTTTTGGCATTTCGGTTTATTGAACGACACATAAAGATGGCATGTAAACAACACAAAGAACATTACATAACACTGATTCTACACAAGGTAAACAAGTTATATCTCTTAGAGCAGTGGTGCGCAAACTTTTTTCGACTGTGACCCCTTTTGTTGAGAGAAAATTTTTGGCGACCTCTAGAGATAAATGTTCACAAATACGATATAAATAGGCGCATTTCTTTCGTTTTATCGAGTAAAAATCATATTTTGGGCACATATAGTATTATTTATAATTTAAACAAAATATTT